>PVIH01018117.1:0-39580 GCA_004025045.1 Sigmodon hispidus | reverse complement strand
CCTAAAGAGGCACATTCACACTCCAAAGGTATTAGCTCAACTATGTTCATAGCAGCATTATTTGTCATAGCAAGAACCTGGAAACAACCTAGATGTCCCTCAACTGAAGAATGGATTAACAAACTGTGGTACATCTACACAATGGAATACTACGCAGCAGTAAGAAAAAATGATATCCTAAAATTCACAGGCAAATGGAGGGATTTGGAGAATATCCTCCTGAGCAAAGTCTCACAAACTCAGAGAGATAAGCAGGGGATGTACTCACTCACTAGTGGTCTCTAAACAAACAAACAAGAAAAAAAGCCAAACATGCCCAAGAGGCAAACCACAACCACGGAACAGCTTGGGATCAGAAACACCCTGGACTGACCCTTCATACCCCAGTTCAAATATAGGAACACTTGACTCACTCTTGAGGGAGGGAGGAAAGAACTGGATTTGGCCAGAAGTGGAGACTGATCTAAGCATTATTGGGTCAGTGGGACCATAGGACTGTCTGCTCCCTGCCCAGGGAGGGGATGGGGAGTTTCAGAGAAGAAAAATGACCAGATGTGCTGGGAGGGGGAAGAAACCTTGAATAAGGATATACAGGGATGGAAAAAAAAATTCAGAGGGAAAGATGAACACAAAGAAAATATATGTGTAGCAATCTTATTTGTATTTCCACCCTTGATAAGCCATGCTTATGATTCTTATCCTCTGTATAGTTATTGTTAACTCTTCCGCATTTTAAATTCTTTTTACTGTTTTTTTTCTTGATAAATACAAAATAAAGAAGGGAAAAAAAAAGAAAAGAAACGAAGAAGCATAAATTATCCTTTAAGGACTGGTAAGAGGGCAATAGACAAGTGTCTCTACATTGTGGAAGGAAAGAACTGACTCCTACAAGTTGTCTTCTGATCCCCACATACACTACACACTATAGCATGAGGGCATGTACACACATGCACACCACACACACACACACACACACACACACACACACAATAGAAATACAGCTAACCTTTGTAAAGTTAATACATTTCAAGTCATTTTAAAAACTATCCATGTAACTCAGCAGATCACAAAAAGTTCTTAAGAAACTTTGACTTATCTTCCACTGCAGGTGTCCAAGGAAGGAAGCAGTATTCCAGTCCATTTTAGCTCCAAGTCTCAAAGGCTGACCCCATGTTCAGTCTCCTCACCCCCTCCAGCAGCCACACTGACTCATAGCCTACAGTCCCACAGTGGGTTTCCTTCTTCAAATCGTTTATTTATTTGCAGAAATTCTCACTAAGCTAATGAAAAAACCCTGACATTTGTCTAAAGGAGCTCAGACAACTTTGAAGAAAATGCAAATCCCCTGAAGGGACAGTTGTATGAACATGAGGATGGGGGGTTTAAACCCAGCTGTAAACCAGAGCAAAAGGTCAGTGTTAGAATCTGACCAGAGACAAGTTCAACTTCAGCTGATCTACGCAAGGCCCAGGCACTTGCAGGGGAAAAAAATGTAAATAAATAGAACATACAACTCCATTTGTTGGCCTGACAGATGAATTCTCTCTCTTAAAATCTCCTGTGTCATTAAGAAACAAAAAAGGCAAAGAAACCACAAATATTCATACATACACAGTACAGGGTTTCATTTACACCTCTTCAAGAATTGTTTACAATGTTATAAAGTACTTTATAAAGTTGATCAAAGGTCCATTTGCTTGTAAATTGCTTATTATATAAAAGTAGTTCCAATTATTATTACTGAATCATTTAGCAAAGTATGCAAAAATTTCCAGTATGGGATTAGATATAAAGGTATATTGAAAGGCCACAGACAAGAAAGAATGCCCCCTCTCCAGAATAAAGGCAAACGTTGCTCATATCTAGAGATGGCGTCAAACCAGATTCCAAACCCCATCAAAGAGCAGAAATGCTTCCTGATCATGACAGAAGACTTTGTCACCCTAAGCTCAGGGTCCTGCTCCTGTAATGCAATTCTCTGTGTGTGCAGGTGTCTTCTGGCTCCAGCATTATCCTGTGGGAACTGGGGCTTAGGGGAAAGGCACAATAAAGTCAACACTCTGGCAACTGTGATTGCTGGGAGCAATAAATTGGCCTTTGTCTTCATCCCATGGGTCTGTGTCTTCTACCCACATCCATGAAGTTGTGGCAGCCAGGTTGTTTACTTATGGCTAGGGAGAAATCCAAGTCTCTTAGCTGTTCTTAGCACTGGGATGTAATGGTTACAACGGGTATGAAGAGAGGGGCCTGATGGTAAAAGATATAGACACTTTGACAATACATTTTAAAATTTTATTGAATTATTTTCCTCACTTCATGAATATTTCTGTGAATCTACTCAATTCCTAGATATTTTGGTCAGTAGTTTTAAGAAAGTGTAGGAATAGAGGGGAACACTTCGAGGAGAGGAAGGCTATGGGTTTACTTTCCATCAGAAAGAGTCCAAATAAATCATTAATGAGACAGAAGGGTGTGGAGTGGGGACTGTGGTGATATTTTGTGTATTCTCTAAAAAATAAAGCTTACCTGAAGATCAGAGAACAGAGCCAGCCACAGAGTTAACCATAGAGGTCAGGCAGTGGTGACATACACCTTTAATCTTAGCACTCGGGAGGCAGAGATCTGCTTGAATCTCTGTGAGGTCAAAGCCAGTCTGGAGATTAATCCAGTCCAAAAGAGAAGCAGCCCAGCCAGGCAGTGGTAGTATGAGCCGGGCACATGATCCAATGCCTCTGCTCCCAATACTTGGGAAGCACACACACCTTTAGCCGCAGCACTAGGAAGACAGGAAGTGATAGGGCTGGGCAGAGAAAGGAATATGAGGCAGGGTGGAGACAGGAGTTTGGCTCTGTACCTCCCCAGATTTCCTTCCCTTCCCTTTCGGCTGAGGACTCAGAGGGGATCAGTCCGAGGATCCATGGAGACAGAATGTTCCCCTTTTGGCCTGAGGATTCAGTAGTAGTGAGAAGTTTCTCCAGTGGTTGTTCCCCTGCTTCTCTGATCTATCTACATTTACCCTAATATCTCTGGCTCTGGGTTTTTATTAAAACCAATTAGGATTCATGCAACAGGGGACCCTTGGTTTTAGGGCATGGGAAGACTTTGAGAAAAGGGTTTTCAAGAAAAGGAGATGAAAATCTAATCCAGTATAAGAATAGACAGGAGAAATTATAGGTAGCATTGGATGGCATAGATATAGATAAAAAGAGAAATGAGAAAAGCAGACTCGATGTTTGCTGGGAAGTCTAAATAGGATCTCCTGCTTAGTTAGATGGTTCATTAAAGGTTTAAATGCTTTAATTTTCATTTGTTTCCAAGATGCTATTTTTTTCCATGAATCCATTCCAAAGCTAACATCAAGAATAGAGCCAATGAGCTGGCGCCCATGTGGGTCACAGGTGCAAAGCTGATGAGCTTTATGAGGTTTATGATAGGTGCCAGGTTTACTTTTATAAAGGCTGAATCTGTGACAGCACGGAAGTCTTGGGCTTAAGCATATGATTTTATAGGGTGCCATTTGCCACACTAGATAGAGTATCAGGTTTGGGGGAGACTTGTACAGTATAACCTTGGACATGCTGATTGGGAGTGACTAACTGGCATGCAGTGATGGTAGCCAGGGTTAGAATCAGTGCCAATAATATGGCACCTATAGTCGTGGAGCTGATGGGAGATTCCTGCCAAATGTGGATCTCTGCAGCTTTCCACAGAAAGATCGAGAAAGGATAGGAAGCATGAGAGCTGGGAAAGGTGAAGGCCATCAAAGTCACAGAAAGCCCACGGAGAAAGAAGAGTACCTGCTACCTTTAAGACCCTGGAAGACAAAGGCTAGGAATGTTGTTAGTCTCCAGTCAAGACAACACTTAATTAACCTTTAAACACTCACCCTTCTCTGAAAGGTAAAAATAGCAAGAGGAGATATAATGTAAAACACTTTTAAAAACATGGCCATATTTCAAAAGAAGATGTATGGCCCCTCATGTACCACACATGGGAGAGAAACGCCCAGCAAAAAGTGGGAAGAGAGGGAGGCCTGCAGGGGTCTGGGCCAGCAGCCAGCAAGGGCAGCCAGCAGTTCACATCTCAGATGGAAAGAGGCCCATGGAGGTGGATGAAGGGGCAGAGCTGAGCACAACCTGTGAAACCTGGAGCTGAGCAGGGCTCCCTCAGCCAAGAAAATAGAGAAACTGTTCCTGCGTCCACTGGAAAAGCTGCTGTAGATACCAGAGTGCTCTTTGGGTAAGTGGGGAGCAGACGAGGACCAGAGGCTGGCTGTGTCCCATCGAGATCTCCATGTAACCGTCCCCTCTCCAGTCAGGCTTTATTCACCTCTGTCATCAGTAGGGAGGCCCAGCTGCCAACCCTGCACCAAATGTTAAATGCCTACTCACTGCCTAGGCCAGGGAAGTTCAAAGTCTACAGCTGGCAGTCCCTCCTTCTCTAGGTTATCCATCTTGACTCCACTGGGCCCAGCCACTGTTTAGAAGGTTATGGTAACAGTCCAGACAGTTCAGCAGTGGCTATGATAATGACCATAAGCAAAGGACAGAGAGATCTTACAAGGCCCTGCTGGCTCTCCACCTCTCTCCTCTTTTGACTGCCTGGAAGCTTCTGGTTGACTTTCAGTTTCTTGCCCTGATCATTTACCATATTTATAGACCTCGTAGAGAATTAGTTCTAAAATCTTGTTAGTCACGTGACATCTTTTAATTAAAAGGAAGCTTCAAGAGGATGTTGGGGAGATTCAAAGTTCATAGGCCCACTATTCTAAGACAGCATAGAAAAAGAAAAAGAAGAAATTATTCACACAGATCAAAGATTAAAGCCATGCCCAAGGAGTACTGGAGTCTCAGGATTAGGCAGGGTGTTCTGGTTTTCAAAAACCCAAAAGTTACAAAAATCTTTATAATTCATAAATACTGTAGTTTTAACAAGACTTAGATAAACAGTATGAGAGTTAGCCAAGCATTAACAGATGCAAAGTTCACTCCATAAATTTATACTAGTAGTAATATTTGGAGACTCTTAAGCCAGACCATGTTCTTGTAATCTGTTTGCACAAATGCTTTGCTTCCCAAATTAAACCAAATCTCAGACATTTAACCACATACATTGGATAAATACCCTTATACACAAACTAGATAGGTTAACCTTATAGACACATCCAGAATAGATCTGAGGTGAGTATTTCAGATAGATAGATAAGAGAGAGAGAGAGAAATATTCACAGTGTTGAAAGGGGGTGTGGAAAATCATGCACTGGCATGGATGTTCTGATCAGAAAGGGCACATGACACACATGACAATTCAAATTTCACTGGCCAAGCCAATCTCATGGATGAGCTGACTTCAAAGCAGGAAGGTAAGGGAAATAGTGAGTGGACAGCCCTACCAATGGCCACGTTTCCCTTGATAGCTCACAAGAAAGAAAAGGAAAAGAGGATGAGGATCAGAACAGAGACAAGAGCTGACAGAGGAAGAGAAGCAAGAGGCAGGAGAGAATAGAGGGGAAGGGGGAGCAACTACAGGAAAAAAACATGGAGAGATAAGAAGCCTTATATTTCCACAGGAAGATGTGTGATCTGAATTATCAACCTCAACCCATGAAGAATCCATTTCTTCCCCTTGTAAAGTGGAGCCAATAGAAGATCATAGGGATCTAATGCAATCCCACAAAAGGCTTCCCACACTGGCCCGCATGCAGTGGGGAACACAGTGATGGTGAAATACAGATACATATCAAAGCCCTCTGAAGTCTTCCGATATGCTTAGTCAGCAATGCATCCCTGTGACCTGAAGCTTACAGATGCGCAAACAGATCAGCAAATTACCTAATGGAGGAGTTGTTACTCACAGGGTGAGGCAGAGAAACAGCCTCCCACCCTGGTCTTCTCCTCCTTTCCTCTTTCTCTTCCTCCTCCTCCTTTCTAGATCTACCCCCTTCAGCTATGCTTACCTTTAGATCAAGCCATCAGTCAGCATTCCAGCATACTGCACTGATTACACCGGGGGTGGAGGCTGTAAGATAAATAGGAGAGGGTATGAAGGTGAGCAGGGACCTGTTGAGAGATACCTAGTGGGAGAGGTGGGTGTTGGAGACACATGCGATCAAGATACATTGCATACATGTATGAAATCGTCAAAGAATGAATAAATGACATTCTAAAATTTTTACTTTGAAAAACTAATAAACCCATGTGTTAGCAAATCATTTTAACCATATGACAGAATTTATAATAATAAACTAATATACCAAAGGAATGTAGAAATTAAAAATCGCTCATGACTAGTGAATATTCAGGATATAGCAAAGTGAATGATTGAAAATTATGACTGCATCTTGTAAATATGTTCTGAGACAGGAGGCCTGACACCTGTATTGGAAGAAACCAGTAGAACTCCTCCAGACATGCATTGGCACATTCTCTTCATATGTTGATGCAAACATGTTACGCATGGACAACAGACATTCCAAAGGCTTTACAGGTTCACAGGTGAGCTCACAGACTCCCTTCTATGAAAGGAAGTTCAGGAAACCAGGAATTATGCTGTTGGCATTTTCCATTCAGTCTGTACTGCACTACTGCACTTTGTAAGTATTGAACCATTGACTGTGTGTAACAACCAACTAGAAATACATGCAAATGCAAATATCTGCTTTCTCCTACAATCTGCAGAGCCTAAATTGCCAGTCCTGAAGAAAAAGGAGTCACTTCAATATGGAGTGCACACTCCCAGGTGGGCCGATACAAACTCCAGCTGCTCAGGAGAAAGAAATACCTCCAAACCATGCTGAGTAAAGACTGACTGTTACAATCAGGATCTGGTAGCTACAGAACCCAGAGATCATGGGTGGAGCATGAACCAGCCACCTGCTTTTCTTGAGAAGTACATTTTACTTCTCTTCTGAGGTCTCTGGTACCTCTACGAATCTGCCATTGGCTTTCTCTCCAATTCATGGCCTTACTGCCCTGATGGTCCACATACTCTCACTTTTTGCCTCTGCTCTGAGACCTGACAATTGATATCTTAGAATTATTCATTGCTTTGTGTATAATGAAATGTGGAAAGATTCATTCCTCTCCTTTTCAGATCTGTTAGGTACCTGGGTGAGTGAAAAGACAGTAAATCTAGTATCCAGGAAGCATACATGGTAGTATGGAGAGGTGTTTGGGTGGGAATTTGGAGGACACCTTGCCTGAGGAAAACCATCTGCATGAAAAAGAACAGCTGGGTGCTGAAGTCAAATTCTTCATTCCTTTACCATTCTCTTAAACTTATTAATGTCACCAAGTTCACATGTCTGGGTTGGGCACATGGCTCAGTCATTGAGAGACTGCTGCTCTTTCAGAAGACCAGAGTTCTATTCCCAGCACCTCTATCGGGCAGCTTACAACCACCTGTAATTCCAACTCCAAGGGATTCAATGCCCCTTTCTGGCTTCTGCGGGTACCCACACATGTGTGAGTATATACACACACATGAATAAAAATACAACTTTAAAATAATCACCAAAGTTTACATGTCTTCTTGAAATTTTTTGATGACCAAATTTACATAGAAATCAGAAATCTTTTTTGCAACAGAATCAGTACAAATCTAAGATGGTCCTTAAGTCTGCAGTAGTAGAAATAGAGAGGCCCAGGAGGGGGATGAGAGAGGATTAGTAGACATTGAAAGGAAGTCTCTAGACTCTTCAAACTGTCCAAACTGAGTCTTCTTAATGCCCCAAGACCTGGTGATCTGCCTTTGTCTCTACTGAATTCTCAACTAAAGGCTTCTGAAGGGGGGAATTAAATCCTAGTTACCACTGAACTGTTTCCACTTTCATAACTGTGTATAATTATTTTGATATAATACAATATAATAATTTTGGTCTTTATAATTGCTTATGCATTAAAATGTCTTGATATTTCCCAGATCACTGAGGGCTTGACCATGAACTGAGAGCACAGAAGAATCTCCAAGACCTTGAGCCAGAAGGTAGATTGCTTGGGTTTTTATTAGTGCTCAGCTGTGTACTAGTTATATCACCTGGACAAGAAGGCATCAAGCCTCTGTAAGCCTCAGTTTCTCCTTAAGTAAAATGGGCATTAAAATATAATTGAAGGGACTAGGGAAATGGCTCAGTCAACAAAGCACTTGGCCACCCAAGCAAAAGAATCCAAAGTAACATCCCTAGCACTTGTGTTAAAAAGGCTTGCCTAAGGCAGATTTCTGAATTTGAGGCCAGCCTGGTCCACAAAGTAAGTTACAGGACAGTCAAGGATACACAGAGAAAGTCTGCCAGTTCTGGTGAGATAAAGAAGAGTGGATCCCTGAGGTCAACTAGCCTCCACAAGTCAGTGATCCACAGGTTTCACTTAGAGACACTATCTTAAAATATAAGGTGGAAATTGAGCTTCAAAGATACCAGGCATCAACCTCTTGCTTTCATGTACACACAGACACTCACATGCATGAGCATATTACCAGTGTACACATTCACATAAACATGTACATGTCAATATATCAAATGCATACTGTACACACAAAAAATTCCAATTAAAAGGCCATTGTCATAGCTACTTGATTAGCTAAATCAAGCATATAAATAATGGCTATAGAAGAGATTTATAAATTGCTATATGAATGATTTTTCATATTTATATTATACTGAAGAAATTCAGAGAGTAAAGGAGTAAGTTTCATGAGCTTGTGAGAATGTTATCAGAGCTCAGAACCCCTCTTACACATAGGAAACACAGGTCTTCCCCATGCACTCTCCAGGAACAGTCTCTGCCCACCTTCATCCCATCCCTGCCTCCTTTGAGACTTCCTTGTTCGTGTCTTACTCTGGACTATGGATGTATTCTGAGCACCCATCTCTCCTGCCCTCTCCTCTTCCATCCTTTCCGTATCTCAGAGGATCTGCTTTCCAGGCCAGCTTCTGCTCTCCTCTCCTGTCCTGATCCCTGCTCTGATGCTGTCTCTGCTGCTTCATGGTCCTGTATCTCCTCCCTCTCTTAAAATCTCTCTGTTCTTTTCTACCTCTTACCTTCTCTTTCTTCCTTCTCTTACAACTTAAGATTCTCATTTTAAGAAGGCTCAATTTCCATGTTTTCTCTCACAGATTGTATTTTTATTTAATAAATCACAAACACCAAGTCAGATAGGTGTCCCCATGTTTTATACTTTGGCATTTCCACCTGTAATCTTTATGTACCTTTATGTTAGTATAATCAATAAACAAAAAAATCATAACACATAATAGTAATATATATCTTGAGTTACCTCCCATCTGTATATATCCTTTTCTTCCCACATTCTTTGTCTGCTCTGTGAGTGGTCTTAGCATGTCTCTGAGTCCTCCCTGATGTGGCTCTCTGTTGCCCACCTTTCCTTCTGCCACAACTTGTCTGACATGTTCTCAGAGCCCAAGATCTCATCCACAAAGTGCCCATTTCTTAAACTCCTCCCTGAATTCCTCAAGCTCTCTATGGCTGCTTCTTCCCAGGTCCCCAGGTCTCAATAAAAATCTCTCTTGTTTGCTTTAAGCAGGAATTAGCCAGACTCCTGTCCCTCAAAACAGCAGGGCAGGAGAGACAGAAGGTGAAGTGTGCAGGCCTTGCTCTGCCTGGAGGAGGAGCCAGGCTCACTTTTCCCATGAGGAAATCAGTTCAGTGAAGGTCCAAAGCAAGGCTGCCCTAGGCTCCCACAAAACATGTGGACAGAATTTATCTTTCGTCAACCTCAAGAGTTTTTTTCTTTTTATTCTGTACGTTTCTATCACATGTGTTCACAGCAGAAAAGAAAAATGTAGACAGTATGAGGAACAGTAAAGACTTAGGCAGGAAAGCTGTGGTAGCCTGTTATCAATGTGCCACATTTTTGCAAGCATTTCAGTTCAAGCACTTATGCCTTCACATGAATCAAATCATACTGGATATAGAATTCCACATTTCTGCTCATCTTAATCTTCTATTTTATTTATTTTCCTTTGCTCTTAAAGTGTTTTTGTAAATACTACTTAATGTTTTGATGAGACTTGAAAGAAAATAAACTCCCCAGTTCTGGTGGCAAAATGTTGAATTTTTAATATGGTTTACCTTCCATGGAGACAGCAGTTCTTCAACCTCCACACTCTGGATGATGAGCAGGAGAGTGAGCAGACTCTCCCTGGCCTCTGGGCTCTGTTTCTCTGAATCTAACATGCAAGTGCTGTTTCTCTTCTGGAAATTTCCCTTTCCTGTAGTAATGATGCCGTACAACATCCCACATTTTCCTTCTAAGGAACCTTGTCCTTCTACCCTCCATATTCAACTGAGCAGGGACTGGAAAGAAACTCTGCCTTGGAGAGATCACTCATATTTTTTCTTGAGGTGAGAAACCTGAAGACAGATACACTAATAGAAAGGATGGGGAGGCCAGAGCCATAACAAAGCAACAGGGGAAGATAAAGAGGAGAGATAGGAAAAAAGAACCACTTCAAAGATGCTCCTGGAGCATCATACCCCTCAGAATTGTACATAATTTATAAGAGCTGCATGAGTAGAGATTGTAGTGCAGGATTAAATGCTTTGATTGATAAAACTATGTATTCAAGCCATCTTTATTGTCTGGCTCAAGTCAAATTCTCAGAATAGTCTCCAAATCATCGTTAAAATAAACTTTGAATTACCAGATGAGGTACCTCCTACCACTGCAACTAAATACTCAAGGCAAAAAGCTTAAAAATAGGAAAATTTATGATGCATTGGCTAGTTGCTTTAGGCCTGTGTCAAGGCAGCCAGTGATAGTGGATAGCACATTGTAGAACAAATTGCTCACCCAATGGTATAGCCAAGTATCAAGAGAGAGCAAGAGGATATCTGACATCCCAATGTTCCCTTCAAAGGCATGGTCATAATGACCTAACTCAGTTCCAGTAGACTCTGCCTTCTAAAGCTTACCACCCAAATGATGCCAAAGACTGGTGACAAAGATTTCAATGTGTGGATCATTGGGAAACATTCAATATAATTTCCAAATTGTAATATGAAAATAGTCTAATGGATCTCTGTCCCTTAAACTTATTAAATCTACTCAATGCTACATTAGCCCAGGACCTGTATTCCAGAAAACAGGTATCTTGAACATAAGCTGCATTTCTACACTCTCTAAAGTGTGTCCCAGTTCAGTAATCTGTTGTAGAACAAACACATTCAGCAAAAAGCCTGGGAGTGACAAGTTGAAGGTGGCCAGATGGTCCTAAGGGCCAAGATGAATAATCACCTCTAGACCTCTCATCCGGCTTCTGGTTCCTCACTTAAAAATCACATGTATAACATGCTTTACAAATTGTCTAGCTTTCTTTTGTCTTTTTTTCCATGTGTGCCAGCCAACTCATATCTTTTTCTGTAAAACTTTTTAAAGATTCAGACTAGGGAGAAGTATCAAAAAATCTCAGAAGATGACATTCTCAAATTAACTAGTAAGGATGAGGAAAAGAATTTGAGCAAATACAATAAGTTACCCATTTTCATTCACAGACACTATATGCAATGAGACCTTTTTATATACCAGTCAGATTTAAAACACACACTTAAGGTTTTTACTTGCAAACATTATTTCAAACACTTCTAATTCCAACCCTTTAAATCCATTGTTACTATTACTCCCAATCTCTAAATGAGAAAACTGAGGCCCACGATCACAGGGATGGCTATGTGGAGCATAATTATAGACCAGGACTCACCTCTAAGGCATGTACCCTCCAGCATAGTGCCCACTGATCTTAGAGCTGTTTCTCTTGGGTCATCAAAGAATGCATGTCCACGAAGAAGTTTTACATAATTTCAGTAAGAGGCAATGACAGGCTCATCTTTTCTATATTTGTTTAATTCCTGTTGGAACACTAAAAACACGGGTAATGTGTCAATCATGATCATGTGACTATGTGAATAGACTTTTAGAATAGTTCTTAGTGCAGAAAAATATATGCATGTATGACACTAAATTCTATCCAGAACAAGGATTCCAAGAGGGAGCTGGAACATTGTTCTTTCCTAAGGACTTGATACTTTCCCATCTATTCCGCGGCTCATAGTGACTTAGGAAAAAGGCTAATAGAATATTGGAAAAGATTATAGAAGAATGACTTAAAATAAAGGAAAGTTCATTGTATTGCATCCTGAACTCCAGCCATTGCTCCATGGCTTTGAGGCTGCCTCCAGAGGCCAGCCTCTTTATCTGGAAAGTACAAGTGATTTTTAAAGGTGCTTCCAATGGTTGTCAAGATTAAATAATATATACAATGTCCTAGAATAGAAGTGTATTGTTCTGTAGTGTTCTGAATGAAAATGGGTCCCACAGACTCACAGGGAGTCACATAATTGACAGTGTGGCCTTGTCGGAGGAAGTGTGTCACTGGGAAATGAGCTCTGAGGTTTTAGAAACTCAAGCCTAGTGGTTCTCTCTCTTTTCCTGCTGCCTGCTGATACAGATGTAGAACTCTTGGGTCTCTCTCCAGCATCATGTCTGCCCACATGTTACCACACTTCCTGTCATGATGATGATGGACTAAATCTCTGAACCTATAAGCCACCCCCAATTAAATATTTCCTTTTATAAGAGTAGCCATGGTTATGGTGTCCCTTCACAGTGATAGAAACCTTAACTAAGACAGCTGTTATGACACTGTCACAAATTTGTTTTAGAAAATTGTGAGATTAGAAACTCCCCCTCCCCCACTATTCCCTGTTTGCAGCTGAGCATCATTGTCTGGCAAGATTGTGTCTGAGAATACTAATATAGTTTAACATGAACACATCTCTACTGTTTGGCATTGATAATATCAGTGTGTGGGATTAAAGCAGGTGTCAAAGGTGGAACTCCAAATGTCACCCAAAAGGTCATATATTAGAGGCTTATGTCTTAGCCAGAATTTCTATTCCTTCAATAAAATACCATGACCCAAAAGAAAGTTGGGAAGGAAAGGGTTTATTTAATCTTTACTTACACAACACAGTTCATCACCAAAGGAAGTCAGGACAGCAATCAGGGAAGAAATCTGGAGGCAGGATCTGATACAGAAGCCATGAAAGGGAACTGCTCTTGAGTTTGCTTTCCATGGCTTGTTCATCATGCTTCTTATAAAACCCAGGACCATCAGGCCAGGGATAGCACCATCCCAAGTAGGCTGGGCCATTCTCCATCAATCATAATTAAGAAAATACCTTCCTTACAGCTGGATCTTGTGGAGGCATTTTCTCAATTAAAGATCCTTCTCTGATGAATCTACCTTATGTCTAGTTGACTTAAAAGCAGCCAATGCATCTGAGATTTCTGTTTGGCACTGTTGGGATGTGGTAAGAACTTTAATAAGTGGGGTCTAGTGGGAAGGCTTCTAGTCATTGGAGATGTTGAGAGCTCAGTCTCTTCCTCTTTTACATCCCAGCGAGGAAGGAACAGTGATTCCCTTGCACATACTCCCAAAATAATGTAATGTATCATCACAGGTCAGAGCAACAGAACCAACACCTCAAGGAAACCAACACCCTAAAACCACAACCAAAATAAACCTTTGCTCTTTATAAGTTGAATATTTCAGGCATTTGTCATAGAAATGGGAAGCTGGCTAATATAAAGGGCAATGGAGAACAGTCAGAATTTTTTTTCCCAGGAGTGTGTGTGTGTGTGGGGGGGGGGGGGGGGTTAATGAAACAAACAAAATAAAACCAAAAGTTTACCCATACTTTTGAAAACTGAGAAATAAAATCAGGTTCCCAGTGACCACTAATCTAGGTTGTCAACTTGATTGGGTCTGAGGTTAGCTATTCCTCTGGGCAAGTCTCTGATGGGGCTTCCTGGAAGAATTAACTGGAGGAGGAAGATGCCCACCTCCAAGTAGGCAGCACCTTCCTAGAGGTCGAGATGGAAAGACGTCTACAGTTAAAGCAGCGCTGCCCTGCCCTGGCCACCTTCACTCATGCCTAAAAAGTGCATCCACTCCGAGTCTGCCACTGTTGTCACCATGCTGTGCTGCCATGCCACACAGAGACAGCTGAGGCATCCAGCAGCCCCATAACTGAGCAGTTGTTGGGTCCTCAGCCTATGTATTGTGCAGAAGACATTATTATATCAGTTCTGTTCCTCTGGAGAATGAATACAGCTCCTTTTCATCATATGACATTTCAATTCCTATTTGGTTCAGTGGAATGAAAGAGTTGATAATGATAAGAACAGTGAAGGTTGTATGCAAAGTGCACCAGGCATGAGCTCATTTCTATGTGGTTACCATATTGTACATATTTCAAGCTATAAAATCACATTGCTGGGTTTTCTTTTTCCTTAAGTAACAAGAATAAGACATTCCCTCCTTTCCGGCTCAATTCTCTAGTTTCCTTATGGTAGGTAGGCTGCATCCCCCAGACTAAGCCATTTTCCCCCTCCCCCTCCTACTTCAAACAGACTGGGTGAGGGAGGAAGCACTCACAGCACTGGGAGGCAAAGGACAGAGTTCACCCTGTTAAAAACCATTAATCATCTTGAGGTCACCAGAGCTGAACACGTTTCCTTCCCCAAGGCTGTCCTGTGGGTGATCTGTCTCCTAACAGGTTTTGTAACGCAGAGTTGTAAAGCGTTCCTGATGAATTATTGTTGGCACTCAGTCCAAAGGCTTGAAGGCTTGAGTCTACGAGAAGAAAAAGCAGGCCCTGTCTCCTGCGCCTGCTGTCCATGAGGACAGGGTAGGTGCCAGTGGATGATCTGAGGCCCCTCATCCTCACAGCCCAGACTCTTGGAAAAGGCCTGGAACAGACAGGTTTATCACTGCAGTGAAGAAAAAGAATATTTAAAAGGAGATCACCCTTAAGTTCATACATCCCTCATAGTGTATCCCAGGTAAGAGTGGATTGATGTTCCCTTTTGATAGATAAGAAAACGGAGACCAGGCCTACAATAGGGTAAATTTAAAATTATTGTGGAAGAGTCAATGTTAGAACTCCCATCTATAAAGCACCTCTTCTAATCCATCCACCACAATGTTTGTCCTGGACTATAAACTTTCAAAGATGTAGGCCTGCCTGGAGGACCTAGGGCACATCTCCCTGTGACAAATCAGGCCCTACTCTACCCTTTGGGCCTAGATATTGTTCCCAGACCCCTATATCAGATTCTTTCCTATCCAAGGCCAGTATAGGCCCTTTTCAGAGAGTCTGCCCTGACCACCTGGCCTACTATAGGCCCTGGCTGTTCCTCAATACAGACTGAAGTAACTTCAGAGCACTTGGCACTGCCCAGTGCTGCCCTTTCAGTCTGTCATCTCTCTGTACGTCCCCTTGCTGCTCATGTAATTCTGATATCTGACTGCAAGCTCCAGGAAGGTAGTCAGACTATAATCTGCACACTGTAGGTGCTTACTAAATCTTTGATTAATAATTAGATAGCCAGCACCAAACCAATCATTAATAATATACTGGCATGCAAAGCCTTTCTAAATAGATGTGTCTGGGGATACCTCTTACAGTTCTCTACAGTTCTGTCTCTCTCTCTCTTTCTCTCTCTCTCTCTCTCTCTCTCTCTCTCTCTCTCTGGAACTGTTTAGGAAAAACTATTTCAGCACTGGCTTTTCATTTGCTTCCATGCAGAGACTGTCTCCTGTCCAGATAATGGCTGAAGAAGTATCTCAGTGTATCAGCCTCTCACTGTGCGCAGTAGGTGCTAAGTACTTCCCACACAACATCATTTTTACCCTCAGAAACTCCAGGACTTGGGTCTTCTAATTTCCTCTTTGCAGCTTGGAAACTAGGTGAGAGTACGAAAACCTGAGAAGAATGACTATATAGGAGAGCATATGTACTCAAGGAAATGTCCTGATGATCTTGCAAGGACTGTAGAAAGCTGCTCTGTTTGGTATTTGATTTTCTACTAACTGTGCAAAGCTATGGCTAAACTTTTTTCTTCTACATCTCAAGCAAATACATCTGATACCTAAGCTATAAACCAGCTGAAGCTCTAGGTGCAAGGGACTGGAAGAAATGTAGGTCTTGAATTTTCTACTCCTCCAATAAGGAGAGTGGAATTGACATAGTGCCCAAGATCATAATCAGTAATCACCCCATTGTAGGCTGAGTACAAAAGTTACCTCCACTACTTTATTCCAGCCCTCGACTCCATCAGACACTCCCTGGGAACCCTGAGGGCACTCTAGTCAGGGAAGCAGTAAGCTACCTGGAGATCTCCACCTCTCTTACCTCTCCTCCAAATCCAGTCACCAGTCTCATCCCCAGATCTGTAGCAGATCACCTGCTGCAGCCAGCTTGTCCTTCCTCTCTGATGTCATCTCCATTGGATCATGTAGAACTTCTCATCCAACCTTCCTTAACCCCTCCATCCCATTTGCCAGCTTTCAACAGAGGCAGGCTTTCCTTTGAATGCGAGCCACGCCTGCCAGAGAAGCAAGGAAGGCACTAACTCAGTAGACAAGCCTCAGATATTCACTTTTCCTCCTCGCCTCCATATACTGCCACCCTACCCAGTGTCATTCAGCTCTGTGGCAAACTTCTTGATATGTCTCCTCCTCACACACTGCCTTCACTTCCAGGGAACTAAGCAGATCCTGGCAGAGCGCCCTGCCTTCCTCTCCCGTAGCCCCACCCAGCCCTTCCCCATTCTTTAGTGGCAGCCCCCAATACCCACAGACACATTTTAGCTGGAACCCTTGGGGCTATATCTAACAAGATTCTGGAAGAATTTCTACAAGGCAACAGACAGCCACGACACTCTCCTAAGAACTACAGAAGCAACAGAAAACACAGAACAAAACACCCACCCCAACAAAGACAAGATGAAATGTCAGCATCTAGAATTACAATCTCCCCAAACCCAGGTTCCTAGAAGCAAATATAAAAACACAGTAACAGTGAAGACAGTTTGTCTCTGCTGAACCCAAGACCCTATCACAATAGGTACTGAGTACTGTACAAGACAAAGGCCTTAATCTAGCCTTTATGAACATGATAGAGGTCCTTACAGAGGAAATTAGTAAATACCTTTAGGAAATCTATGAAAACACACACATAGGAAGGAAATGAATAAAGCAGTTCAATACATGAAAGTGAAAATAAAATTATTAAAGAAAACCCAAACTGAAGGAATTTGGAAATGAAAACTTTAGGAAATTGAACAGGAACTTCCCAGGCAAGCCTCACTAACAGAATACAAGAGATTGAAGACATGATCTGAAGCACTGAAGACACAGCAGTAGAAATGAACACCTCGGTCAAAGAAAAATAATAAAGCTAAAAAAAAATTACAGGCACAAAACACTGGGGTTCTATGAAAATACCAAATCTAAGATGAATAGGAATAGAGAAAGAAGAAACCCAGGTCAGTTACAGAAAATATTTACAAAAAAAAAATCATAAAAGCAAATTTCTCTAACCTAAAGAAGGAGATACCTATAAATGTGCAAGAAACATACAGAACACCAAATACATCAAACCAGAAAAAAAAAGTTTTCTCAGCAAATAATAATCAAAACACCAAATGTACAGAACAAAGAAAGAATGTTAAAAGCTGCAGGGAAAAAGGCCAAGTAAGATATAAAGGCAGACCTGTCAGAATTATACCTGACTTCTCAATGGAAACTCTAAAGCAGAAATTCTACAGACTGTCAGAGACACAGATGACATCTGAGACTACTATGCCCAGCAAAATATTCATTCACAAAGATGAAGAAAATAAGACATTCCATAATATTAAAATTGAAGCAATATCTATCTACAAACTCAGCTCTACAGAAGGCACTAGAAGGAAAACTCTAACATATAGAGGTTAGCCACACCTATAAAAACACAAGAAATAAATAATCCAGATCAGAAAATCAAAAGAGGGAAACATACACATCACTATCACCACTATCACCATCAATACCTCTTACACCTCAACAAAATAACAGGAATCAACACACCATTTATATTTCTTAACAGTAATGGTCTGAATTCCCCAATTAAAATACACAAAGACACACACACACAGAGAAAGAGAGAGAGAAACAGACAGACAGACAAAGACAGAGACAGAATAGATTAGAAAAACAAGATCCATCCTTATGCTTCAACCAAGAAACAAACCTTAAAATCAAGTATAGACATTATTTCACCTTAAAAAGATAAAGAACATATCCTAAGAAAATGGACCTAAGATGCAAATTTGGTTAGTCATTTTAATATCTGACAAAATAGACTTCAAACTAAAGCTAATCAGAAGAAATAGAACTGCATACTCATCAAAGGAAAAATCTACCAAGAGAACTATATTAGTTAGGGTTGCTATGATGAAAGACCATGACCAAAAGCAACCTGATTTGCCTTAAATTTTCACATCAATGTTCATCACCTAAGGAAGCCTGGACAGGAACTCAAACAGGGCAGGAAGCTGGAGGCCATGGAGGGTGCTTAATGGCTTGTTCCCCATGGTTTTCTCAGTTGGCTACGAAGCCAGGACACCAGCCCTAGAAGGTGCTCAATAAGCTGAGCCCTGCCATATCAATTGCTAATTAAGAATAATTAATGCTCTATAGACTTGCCTACATGTCAGTCTTAGGGATGAATTTTCTCAGTTGTTATTCCCTCATCTCAGATGACTCTAGCCTGTGTCAAGTTAACATAAAATTAACTTTCTCCAAAACAGACCACATATTCAGACACAACCAAAGTCTCCACAGGTACATGAAAATTAAAATAACATTCTGCATCCTATCTGACCCTAATGTCAAAGCTGGATAGCAACAATAACATAAACAACAGAAAGCTTACAACTTCATAGAACAGATCAAAGGGTCAAAATAAAAGAAACTAAAGGCTTTCTAGAATTAAATGAAAAAGAATATGAAATTCACGGACCCAAGAAATTAGGTATAGAGTAAGGGACTGGGGAGCCGGGTAAATCTCATAGGAAGGAGAAATAGCATAGCTAGTTATGGATGGACTTGGGGTGTGTGGAATGGATGATCAAATGAGGAGTGAGAAGGAAGACAAAAATTGAGGGAGGGAATATAGGAAGCAAGAACTAAAATTAAGGGCCATTTGAAGGGTAGTATGGAAACCTAATATAATAGAAACTTCCTAAAATGTATATGTATATGAAGGAGACCCCAATTAAGTAGCCAAATAATGGAGGAGACAGAGCCTCTACTAGACATTTCTTGTCACTAAATGAAATGGATTATACACAGTTGAGGTGTTGGTCAGCGGATCCATCCCATGGGAATGGCCCCAGGTTGCCAAGGCTATAGGTTGTTCTCCACACTGATAACAAGACCTTATTGCTGAAGACAACACCTACATAATTCACTGAACATGGAGATGTTGAGGTGGTGCATGTATAGAGCCTTCATACAAATACACTAGTGTCTTTGGTACAGAAGTTACTCTGGAAACTACCAAAGGAAAACTATAAATACCAAGACACCATAAACCCTTTGATCTACAATTGTGTTCTGCTTACAAAATATGTCATTGCAATTGTGATGCAAAGTCTATGGAAGCAAGTAGATAATACCTGATTTAAGTTAAGACCTACTCCATGAGATGGAACCTACACCTGACACTGCTTGGGTGACCACAGACTTAAGACTAGATGTAGACAGCCCAAAGACTTAAAGTAAAACCAAATACTACCATTCTACTAAAAGGACATAACAGTAAAGTGACTCCTGGTGACATTCTGCTATTCTCATAGATCAGAGAAGTTTCCTCCTGCAGCAATAAGGAACAAATACAGAGAGCCACAGCCAGTTATGAATCAGAGAGAGACCTTGTAACACTAAGTCCTAAAGGGGATGTCTCCATCAAATACCTGCCCTCTGGGCTCAAGTAACCCTGTGGAAGAAGAGGTTAAAAGAAGTGTAGGAGTCAGAGAAGATGATCAACATCAAGAAAATGAGGCCCTCCAAGTCAGCATTTATAAACTCACAGGGACTGAGGCAGCATGCACAGGGTCTGCAGGGGTCTTCACCAGTTGGGGCCCTAGAGCTGAGAAAAGCTCAAACACATGTACCATATGGCCAGCAAGAATGGGTCTTGTATTCCCATCCCTAACCCAGAACCTATCTCCAAATGATAACCACTTGCAAATGAAAGTTTAGTTTTCTTCTAGAGAGTCTCATTAGAGCAACAGACCATTCTTAAAGGTACACTGCATGCCCAGCGGTAGCTGCCAACAGAAATGAACTCAAAGTCTTCTTTGGCAGTCCTTTGTCTCATTCTGTCATGCCAGGGTTCTTCCTTCTTTTTTTATTTCTTTAATTCTATGTTATTATTTTTATTTTTCTTCTATTTTATAATTTTTTTCATATATTTTAGGCTTTCAGTTTAGCGTTCTCCTAAATTTTTGAGTGAGTAAATGATTGGGTCTCTGTTTCCCGTGTCTTCTCTCAGGCTCCTTCCTTTCTCTTCATTTGTTTGTTTTTGTTCAAATATTGTCCATTTGTTTGTTTGTTTTGTCCAATATTGATGTGTTTGTTTTTGTTTTATTTTATTTTATTATATTATTATTCCTTAGAATCCTGTTTGGTTTTTACTGAGAGACAGAAAGGGGTGGATCTGGATGGCAGGGAAAGGGAAGGAGGAGGGAGGAGGAAAGGGAGAGGAAACTGTAAACAGGATGCACTGTGTAAGGGAAAAAAAATCTATTTTCAATAAAAGAAAAAACTTTAAAAAAGTTACTAATCTACTAGATTATAGGGGGTCTATGTTCTAAGTTGAGGGGAGGGGCAGACACAGAAAAGAGTTTGGAATGGGTATAGCAACCAGAGGTCAGTATTGAACACATACGCACACAAAATAAATCAGAAAAGCAAAAAGTAGATGAATCAATGACAAAAGAGTCAAGATGACAGGTTGCCGGTTTGCGAGCTCAGCAGCTGCCTGAGAGCCCCACCCTTGCCACACCTATGGACACCACTTTGAGCAGCTTTTCCATCTCTATGAGACACGCTTCCCTCCCGACCTTCCCTTTCACTAACATATATATATATATATATATATACATATTTTTTTCTTTATATGCTATATATATATCTCATTTTTATTTGTGCTTATGTGACCTTGTGTGTGCACATGAGTGTGGATATCTATGGAGGCCAGGAGAGGACAATAAATCCTAGAGCTGGAGTTACAGGCAGCTGTGAGGCCCCTGTTGTGGACTGAACTCCCATCTTCTACAAGAGCAGCAAGCACTCTTAACTATTGAGCCATCTCTCCAGCCTCTTTACCTGGTTTTGAAGATCAAATGGGTCAGAGTACACAGACGTGGTTTGTTTGTTCTTCAGAGATTCACAGTTGAGAGGAGCTAGGATCACCTCTCAACCAGAAATGCCAAGTGGTCCTGTTCTGCTATTGTCTTTTAAGTGATAGAGTTGTCTTTCAATATAACTTCAATTTAGAGAAGCCACAATTCTTTTTTTTTTAATCTAAGGTTATTTCATATATTTAATTTCTTTCTTTTCTTTTTCTTTTTTCTTTTTAAGATGGGAATCTCACTATGTAGCTCTGTCTATCCTGAAACTCACTTTAAAACTAGGCTGGCCTCAAATTCACAGATGCCTGCATGTCTGCATGCCTCTGCCTCCCAAATGCTGGGATTAAATTGTATGCACCACTATACCTGATATAATTTCATTTCTATAAATCAATATGTCCTACATTTAAAATCAAGAAATATATTAGAAATATGTCTTTAGCAAAATAATCTATAATCTTACAATCTCCCTCACACACACCTTTCTCATGTACACAAGTACTTCTATAATCCTCATGGTGATTTTGTACTTATAGCACATTTGAAGGATCACTGAATACTTGAATCAGGACCTGAGGTCACATAGCCAAGTTGTAGCCAAAATGGAGGAAACTAGAAATCCATGTGTCTCTAAAAAGCCTCAGAGCAGAAGACAGAGTCCGCATCTTCTCCTGCCTTCCCTAGAATATGTTAGCTTTCATCTGTTTGACTTGGGGATTTGGATTTGTAAAAATCCATTTCTAATAGAAATTCCCAGCAACACACATGAATATGAAAATCAGTGGTAGTGGATGGGTGCCAAGCTCTCTCTAGATTCTGCCAGTTTTTCAGATGGGGCAGCTGAAGCTGGTATGACTAAAGAGTCCATCTATAGTTCTGCAGAGGCAAAAAAGCATGATCTGGAAGTGGAATTCTGATGCTAATCTGTTTTTCCCCACAGCAAAAATCCCAGGCTGAGCGACCCAGACAGAGGAGGCTTGGATCCAAGGTCAGATCATGGTTGGACCTGTTTGTTTGCACAGCATGTAACATTGTTTAAGTACTGAAACTCAGAGACATCCCTGGCGAGACTCGCTTTCTGAGTTGGCGCCCAACAACCCTGTTGTGGTCTGTAGTGGAGAGAGGCGCGGGCAGCACAGGGTGGCTCTTTGCAGGGGTGGCGCGCTCTGCTGTTCCGCGTCACATCCCTTCGCAGTACTGTAAACATAAGTCCACTGTATGTTTTTAAAACGTGAGAAGAAGCAGGATCCTGCCCTCGTGTTTTGACATAGCCTACAGGGAGGGAGAATGGGACGAGCGGATCTCCAGCTTGTGCAAATGGAATTGCTTTTCCTACCTGATGGTTAATATCAGGCAGTCTGGCTGTCGGACAGCGGTTTCAAACCCTGCGGTGCAAACCCACACCAGCAGAGGCTCACCAGGGCTCAGACTCCTGTCCACAGCAGCACTGTCACTCCTGTGTTCTGAGGCTTTGGTCTTCATTTGGAAGGTTGGCCTGCTTCCTGGCTTTCAACTATCAATTCCTGTTGCTTCCATTTAGCAAAGGAGATGTCCTGGGGAGGTTTAGGCTGAAGTATTTGCTATTGAAAAGGAGTTGAAAACCCACTGAACTGGGGGTTTCTAATACAGTCGGCCCCATGTGTAGATTCAACCAAAACAGCCAGAAAACACATCATTATCACATATCTATACTTTTTTTCCTGTAATTATTCTCTAAATACTATAGACTAATAGGAAGCTAGATAGGTGGCTCAGTGGTTAAGACTGCTTACCATTCTCACAGAGAAAAGGACTTCCGTTCCCAGCACCCATGCCACTCACAAGACAACTGCCTGGAACTCTAGCTCCAGGGAATCCAATGCCCAAGATTCTCATTCTGCCAGCACCTGTACTCACTGGCACATGGCCAGGCACACACACTTAAAAATAAAATAAACAATATGTTTTGTAACAGAATTATATAGGGCTTGTGTTGCATTGTATAATAGTAATAATTACTAATGTAATTGTACAGCAGGGGGTATATAGGTATATGCAAATACTATACCATTTTATGTAGGGGCATTCTGGGGATTTGGGTCACCTAAAGTCCTGGAACCAATGCCTCCTGGATAGCAAGAGATGACTTCACTTCTTTTGCTCTGAAATACTTTAATTCAAGGTTAAGTTCCTCTTCAAGATACTCAGAGATGTTGTGTGTCTATCTAAAAGAAGTAAAGAGGCATCTTCAGGCCTGGAGGTTAGCCAAGTCCTCGGGAGCCACCCATTTCCTCACATTCAGGGTTAATTGCTTGTTCCTCAGCCCTGTGACAGAGGTCTTCATTGACATACATACAGTTTATGTTTCCTTGGACCACTCCGGTGTCACTTCTGCCTTCCATCTGCATTTCTTAAAAGCTGCCTAAAGCTTATGGCTATGTCTTACTCCCAGTTGAAATCCCAGTAGCCAGCACACTGCCCAGGACACTGAAATCACACCATCAGTGCTTGTTAAATTGAATGAGCTCCATTCTGAATGGCTAACCTGACTTTTGCATTCAGCATTTCAGTGTTAGCTTTCAAATATGCACAATTTCCAGAAATATCCATGACCTAAAGTAGAAATAATTTGTTCAATCAGGAAGGGACCAGACAGACATTGGAGATTAACGATATCCCAAATGCTTCTCTGGAGCCTAGAGATAGTGTAGAGAATAAAAGTAGATCAGTTTGAAGTACCTGGAAGCCTGTGATGGAACTCTAGTGTAAGTGCAGGGACCTGGGGGGTTGGGGGTGGTGGTGGTGGATTTTATCTACAAAGTTTCCTATTAAGGAAAGAGCCTTGGTAAAAGGTCACCAAAAGTGTGACTGTAGTTCAAAGTGAGACTCACAGAGAGAAGACACTAAGCATGAAAGAAAGACTGATCTTTCCCCTCCTAATTCCTATCCCTAACACTGGCAAGAAGCAGGACATGGAAAAACCATGCTAGGCTTGAACGTAGCCACATTGTTTGCCCTCTGTATGATGACAAAATGATGCTAACTGTTTCAAGAATGCCTTACCTACCGGAAGGGCCTTAAATTTGGCTGGTGGTGTGTTGAGAAGCAAGTGGCTTTAGGTGGCAGTGTCAGAGAGCACGAGTCATACGGGCAAGCAGGCCTAGAGCTGGGGAGAGTTTTGCACTAGGGATATTTATTGTAAAGGAAAGTTTCCCTGCTGCATTTCTTGAAGTTCTTTCTTTCCTGCTGACATCCAGAGACAGGATATGGAGAGAATAGAGCATAAGCAATTTCAGGAAACACTCAGGGGAGTGGCCCAGAAGCTAATTCCTCTGATGAAAGGGTTGTCTCTTCTGTGTTTCTGGTGAACCTCCTTTAGGTAGTCATTATACCTCTCATCAAACTGCCTAGGAAATCCACTTTTATCCCTCAATACTGTGAGGTCTTGGAGGCCCAGCTAAGGCCAAGGCTTAAATAATTCTTGCATCACCAACAATGAACTCGGTGTTATATAGTAAGCAAAGGAATAGATGAACTGTCAAGACCCCAACCAAAAAACATTCTGTTGGGAAGACTTGCCTCAGGGAGCTAAGATAGGATTTTGGAAAATACAGAACACACTCAGCACAAGAGCTGCCCAATGACAGCTTGGTGAAGTAGTAGTTTTTATCACAGAATGTCCATAAGCACAGATGCATGACAGTAACTTGACCTTTCCACAAGGTGGAAGTCTGACTAGTATCTAAGATAAGCAGCTCTGGGAGTCTGTGAATTCAACATGCCACCTTAGCTCACTGACTTCAGAGTGTTGAGCCTGTCATTAAAAACAAAGGAGAATTATCTGAAGGCTGTGGGTATAGCTTTATGGAATTCCCAGAAGGCCCACATACTCAGCCTTTCCCTCAGTATTTGCTTACTCCTGGAGTCAAGCCATCTGCCTCCCTTGAAACAGAAGCTTATTTGATGATACAGACTTGATTTGCGTGTGTTTCATTCACAGATTCATCCCAGTCCTATGGCAAGTCTCTTGAGAAGATGGGAAAGGACTACTTATTCAGGAAGTGGGCCGAGGTGGTTGCTCACATAGTGCTGAGATCATGCTACCTTCTTTCTTTAGCCTCCAGCCCAATTCATAGGAAGGCTGTGAGAATTAAGGAGTTAATAGGAATACTGCTCTAGCATGTAGGAGGATCTGAAAATGAGTTAGCTATTACTATTATACACAAGACTGGCTTTCTTCTATAGCTAGGTAGTACCAGTCAATAAGGCTTTGTTGAGCTTCTTAAAAATGAGTACATTTATAACTGAATATGAATGTGGCCATCACTCACCCAGCAATGCTTATTAATCTCTATTTTGTGCCATATACCATGTAGGATGCTGAAGAAGACTGAAATGTGGGGGGAAATACAGTGTTCTCATTTCCAAGGATTTTACAATCTAGTGGTAAAGATAATATTGTTTTTTAATTAGTAAGTTAATAACTTTACATACTAAGCACATATTTGATCAAGTCCTCTGTTGTCGAGAACTTAATAATCACTGTTTGCCAGGGAATCAAATGATACTCTTCAGTAAGAAAGGTTGGACTTGCTTGAAAAGTATTGATTTTGTCTTACTATTCAATGTGTCCCTGACATAGACAACTCAATGAGGCAAAATATAGGAGGTATGAGGAGACACAGGCTATGGAATCAATGGGATAGAAATGAATTTAAATTCCTTCATCATGTTAGATTAGTTAAAAACAAAGCTCAAAGGGTACATCTGTTCTTCTCATGTCTTACAGAGATGCTTCCCCAGCTTAGGAGGGAGCTCTCAGGACATGAGTCCTTTGACCCACTGAGGGACAAAGAGCAGACTGTCACCAAGGAAAGACACACAACTGACTTAGCACTGGTGGGTTCTCACCCTCACTCAGTGTTGTGACAGAAGAAAACACCAGCACCATTGACTGTCTTTTAATAACCATTTTACAGCACACTTTATGTGTATGAGAGGGCACGAGGGAGGGCATTATTATTTCCCTAATGCAAAGCAGCTGGGCCTGACAGAGGTAAAGAGACTTTCTGGGTGTGGCTCTGAAAGTTTGTGTTTTCCCGGAAGGTTTTGAGCTAGGGCCAAACCAGACCCAGAAATTCCCATCTAAGCCTGTCTCAACACATGACTTTCATTAACAAAATTGTATTGCCCTTTTCTGCAGAAAGTGGTACCACTACTATAATAAAAACATGTCCATTATGGGTCAATTGCCACCTACATGGTGGTGAGGAGAACTCAGGAGGGAGAGGCAGAGAATGTTGAGAACAAAGAAGGGCCTGGCCTCTGGGCTTCTTTCCAGGCCTGGGGTTTAGGCGAGAAGGAGATGGATCAGATTGGAACTGTAGCACGATCAGCTTAGGCTAAGCTCTTATAGTTTCCTTCCAATCATCCACATCCCTCCCACTTGCAGGTATCTTGTCTGGAAGGCAGTAGAAGCGCCACCCCATGGCCCAGTCTCTGCTTTGCTGTCCCATCCTAACAAATGCTCACTTCTTAAGTTTAATTTGGATTTCTGTGCTTTCCATGGTCACGAAGCATACTGACCACTAGTTGGTACTTCCGCTGTGTTGACTTCCACCTGACCAGTATCTACCTCTGTGACCATAGCCAGAGCCCAGCACACACATCTTGGCTAGTCATTTCCTGGACATTCCAAACATAGCCACTTACAGAAATTTTCTCCCATATTCTGAAGTAAATTGTTTATTGCCTAAGAAGTGAGAAGAACGTTTGAGTACTGCCTTCACAGATTCTTTTTCTATAGGTCTAGATGGGCCAAGAATGTCTATTTCTTCTGGTGGGTGACTCTAATGAAGGAAGAGCCTAGAAGGTGTTAAAAATCAAAGTATTAACCTGCTTTCATGTACCTTCTTTAGTACTGTGCTTTGAATTGGAAATGTATCCCATAAAGTCGTATTTCAAATGCTTGGTCCCCACCTTGTGGTGCTGTTTTGAAAGCTCCCTGCCCATCCTTATATCCTCTGCCCTTTCACTGCTTCCTGTTGGCCAAGTAGTAAAGAATAGCCTCTGCCTGGAGCTCCTGCTGCTGTGAAGATCTACCAAACCTCTCAGCTCCATTGACTATCAACTGACTATCCTGAAACCAGGAAACAAAACCTTTCCTTTTCTAAGTTGTTTATATCAGATATTTCATTGAAGCATCCTAAAAATGACTAACACATTGAAAACTAATGAACAAACTCGATCTTGGCCTGGACCAGGCAAAGTAGCATGCTGATCAAGAAGACCATTGAGAAAAGCCCCTCCATGACAACTTTAATGTTAAAATAATTGTTTTAAAAGTATCCATATATTTATTACTTTTTACAAAGAAAAATATCAGGAATGAAGAAAAGAGTTAAGATGACAAGGCCATTAAAGACACATCACAGCTATTTTGGGCAAACAATTGTACTCTGAGTCTCATAGAAACAACAGAGGAAAAGAAGCCAGAGATATCCTGCCAGTCTTTGTGCTGTTAGAGCAAAGGGAAAATACAAACTCTATTTCAGAAAGCTGAGTCTCTACTCCCTGCATTGGAGCCATTCCAAAACCTCATATCTTCAGCCATACTCATTATACATTAATAGGCCTATGAGGCTATCATTAGAACCTCTATAAACATTGGAAATATTACTGAAAATCCATCAGCAGTAGGAGAAAATGACACAGCCTCAGCTGCATCTTTCTGGTGTTTGTATGCAGTCATCCCTGATAAGGCAGCATGAGTAGCCTTCTTTTCCATGGGCATAGACACTGACTCCTACTATTGAGTTTTCAGTTTGTTCTTGCTGTTCCTCCAAGAAAGTTTGAGCACCTACCTGTGCAGGGGGTAAGTATTGCCTAGTTCCTGCCCACCTCCTGGAGTTTCCTTCCCACGATTTTGAGAAAACAGTCTAGCACACCAACCTTCAGAGAAGCTTGCATCTCCAAGTCCTTGCTTTACCCACTCTGCTGAGAGGACCACATTCCAAAATCTACATATAACTGCTGTCTCCATATTCTGAAAGTCTCAACCTAAAGTCCCTTACTCTCTTGAGTCTTCCATGGTTGGTTTAAAATATGCTTCTTCTCAAGGGTTTTCAAACTCAGCCTTCATACCATCCCCTCATGAATTCCACTGCAAGCTATCCATCCTGTATTCATGCAGTATCTCCCCACTAGAAGGGGAGACTTTTACCATTGCGGTATCACTAAGACCTGTTGTAGTTAAGACCTGGTACACAGGTGCTCAACACATACTTGTTCACACATGAAGAGATGCTTTCTGGTGAGGCTTGTAATGTAGGTTTTCCTACATAGAAATCTGGCTTAGAAGATCCAATACTCCAAGAACATAACCTTCCAAAAAAATCAAAGAACCCCAAAGAGCATTCCCTGCAAAGAGAACCAGCCAACTTTAGCACAAAGATGGCTCACAGATCCCTCTGGCGATGAGGTCAGATTTCTCCCAAGAGTTTCTTCTGGGTAGAGCCAAATGTGTTCCTCCTTGCAAATTTTGGTCAGGGTGGGGCAGTGCACAGTACAGGGTAGTGGGATTCTATTCTTCTAACCCTTCTAATCCAATAGATGAAAACATCTCTCCAGCCCAAAGGCGCTGAAAACTACTACATGGTAAAACAAAATAAAGAAATACTGTCTAGATGTGAATAAAAAAAATAAAAAAAAAGTCCTTCCCAGCTCTTTTCTGAACTCAGCGCCCACTGGCATGACTGCCCAGCTCAGGGCAGCAGCCGGTCCTAAGCGAAGCTTCCACCCTGGGCCCACAGAGAGGAGCATCAACCGGAGAAGAGGCCACCCACCTGTGCCCACAGCCCAGACTGAACTGAGGGCTTATTATCACAGGCAGTCCTCACTGTTCCCGTTGGTTTCCTCTCTCTTTCCCACACTCTTCTACAGCTCCAAACGGGCCAACTGGTATCCAAACCCAAATTCCTACTTTCCAGTCTATCCTTCCCTGCAGCCACCAGAAGTAGGAACATAACAACCAGCGAGTTCTCCAACTGGATACTAAAGTGGGATAGCCAGAATCTTGCGAACCCCTCTCAAGCTGTGGGACCTTGTGCAAAACCGTTCCTTGCCTCAGTCTGTAAAATAAGTAAGCTGTTCTCATTCATGTCTCAACCACGTGATTTCACCACACTTGGAAATTGCTTGTTCTGATTTTAAAAGCACAATTAAAAAGTTTATCCTTCTACTACCTCAAACTGCAGCAGATCCATTTTCAGGGGATAGTGGGTTAACTCAATGAGCTTTTAGATATGTTTTTACAGAGCATGACTTTAAATATAATTCTAAGACACAAAGGAACCAGTCAGTTCATGAAGGTATTTTTTTTAAGTCCCAGGATCCATTGCTGAGGATGACAGCCCAAAGAGAAAAAAATTCTGTTTTTATCATGATTTGATTTATCCATGATTTGATTTATCAAGTGTTTAAGCCCTGTTATGCGACCAGGGCTTAGATTAGAAGACACAGATTTGTATGCAGTTAGTAGAGCAGGAACCAGGGGAGATGTAGCTGAACATTCTAATAATCCCATTGCAGAATAGAAAACAGGAACAGGTTGCCAATGTGGTGAATGAGGAGGATGTTACTTTCCCCTGTGCCCCATCCCTGGTACAGTGCCCAGCATATAGTGGGGACCTTACTGGTGTACCTGCCTAAATTCCACAATGAGCCATTAACTAACTACTCCACAGGAATAGTGGATAAAGTCTCATTCTACAAAGGGAAAAACAATTCTGCTAAGGACTTGCTCAGTCCTTAGCAAGGGTATGAGTAAAATCCAAGGATGAAAATGTCAGGTACCTTCACTTTAAATCACGGTTTTTAAAACTTACCAAATAGGACTCCTACAACCTGCAATATTTAAGGTCTGTAAATATGTATCCAAAATGTTCATATTTTAGGCCATATCACTTTCTGTTGACGAGCTTTTCGTGGCTTTTTAACATCTTTCTGTGGCTTCTGTGACCTGCCCTCTCCTGCAGTGCTTACCTATTCTTTAGTTTCTCTGCCATCATCCTGAATGCTCCTCTTGCTCATTTCACCATGGCTCCTTAAAGCTGATAGAGATTTTGATCATTCTGTCCCCTCAGAGCTGTGACACTGGCTGGCCCTCTGCCCCAGAGTTCTTCCCAAGACACCCAAAACATGCCCTCCATCTTTTAAATCTCAGTTCAAATGCCATCTCAGTTAGTTCCACCCTGAGGATCATGTTTAAAATGTGACCTGCTTAATCAAACTACCTGACCCTGTTCTACTTTTTCTCTATGGCATCACTTTAACATACTCTTTTGTGCTCACAAGGTTCTGGTCTGTTTTTGCTTTTCTTTTGTGTCTTCCTGAACCATCCTTATGTAGATTAGAGTAAAAGCACTAAAGAGGTGAGAACATAACTGATCCCCTGGGAGTTTCAGAGAGCACTGGCTGCCATAGCATGCTCAGGAACAACAATTCAATGAAACAGTGACCTGCTTGGCAAGTTGGTAAAGATAAGATCTTACACAAAGTATGTGGAACTTTCTGTGAATCTGGAAGAAGAAAATGCCAGTCCTTTACCTCTGATCTTATTTCCTTATAGCTATTGTTTTCCACCATGATACCATGTTTTGGTTGTTTCATTCAGACCTTATTCTGAAAATCTACATTATTTTAATTAAAAAAAATTGTTCTGCTACCTTTATGAGTGGCAAACATAGCACTTGGATCACCTGGTACATTAAACAGTAAGAGCATGTTCAAAAAAGCATAGGAGTGTTTCAGATACACCTCCAAACAAATGAGGTTTGATGTATGTTGACTCTGTATGGTCTCTACTCTCCAAATATTTATTTGAATACCTCTGTTTGTACTTACCATAGCTATATAATTACATTTTGGCACCTTCTTAAAAAATAGAAGCGGTCAGGTCCAGGAATACAGCTCAGAAGTTAAAGACACTTGCCCACAAGCCTGAGTTCCATCTTTGGATCTCTAGAACCCACATAAAAGTGGAAGAAAAGAGAAGAATTCACAAAGCTATCCTATGACCTCCACATAAATGCCATGACTTGTATTCATATACAATAATAAATAATTACTAGTAATAGTAGTAATAAATGATGGTCTTCAAACAATATGAGACGTAGTTGCATACATATTCTTTTTACACTTCCTCCATCATGCTACAACATAGAACCTCTCATCTCCAGGTACCTGTACCATGAAATGCTTTGTGCCTTCCCAGGTAATTGATGAAATAAAAGCCGCAGGTATACCCTAGCTGCAGGCAAGTGTTGCTTCCAAGACTGGAACACAAGCTATAAAAGGTGGGCCAGAGGGAAGCTAATGAGCTCAGCGGGGAAGTACAATTAGCAGTGCTGACCAGCCAGGCTGTGTTTACATTCTGACTGCCAACTCTAATGCCTGAGCTCCTGTCTGTGTTTATTGTAGGCATTAATGCCTGTCAGGTCTTCATTTCTCAACTGGAACCCAAGCTCAGTCAACATTTTCTTAGTAGAGCAGCAAAGGTGAACAGTGACAGATGCACTTCTATGGCTCAACCTCTGACTGTGGTTGCTGAATTCAAAGTGGACCCCTGCCCCCATGCTCCTTATGCCTGAACAAGGATACACGATAGTAGTGTGCCTCTGTCTATGGTCACAGATGAAGAATTGCAAACTCATGTTCTTAAATGCAGTTATTAGTGTGCCCATGGCAACTACACCACATGGGCCAGCAGCCCATCAAAAGACAACAAAGCAGATCTGCAGAGAAGCCAAGTGTCATCTACACATAAACAAGCAACAACAATTAATAAAAAAAGAGGCCATGAATTTAACAGAAAGCAATGAGGGGCATATGGAAAAGTTTGAAGGAAGAAAAGAGAAGGGAGAAATGAGTGCTTATAATTTCAAAAATAAAAGAAATTGTATTTTAAAACAAAGGAGTGCTGATTATCTAACTCTTGGCTACACAGTCCCTCCAGGGCACCACAGCTCTTGGGTTCTAGCAGGTACCTAGCAATTTTTTTCTCCCTGATGCATCATTTCATAGATTACTAAAACAGCAGTGCCTTTGATTAATTGCTTTAGTGCTCCTCATTTACTATCATGCCGTTTGTAGAGTCACTGCATTGCAAGATGGATAAACAGGCAAAGAACAATGTCATTTTACTCTTCATCTCTAGTTAAGCTCATTACTGATTTAATGACTCTGGGAAATGACATGGCATCAATATCTGGATAGAGAACAGCATGCACTTGGACATTGCTTTTTGGTTTATTTGTTTGTTTTTTTAATTCGTCAGTTTCCATTTTGAATGGGATAGGTCTTATAACATATTATTCACAGAAGCAAAGCAACATTAGGTGGGGGCATGGGGAAGGAGGTATCAGCTTTAGGAATGCAAATTAATTCTGAACCCAGAAAATTTAAGACTAGCTACAACAGAGAAAACAAACAAACTAACCATCTAGAGTACATAAAGAGTGGGAGAGAAAATGGGAACTTGGAAAAGAAGTAGAGAAGAAGCAGATCAAGCAAGAAGGTCATCATAAGGGTGCTTATTTCCAAAGAAAATGGGAAGCCCAATCTTAAAATGTAAGTCAAGGGCCTAGCATGCTGGAGATGTGACACTGAACACTCAAACAGAAACTTTCAGGTAAGTCAGCAAGATACTCTAGTACCCTAGTGCACTCCGGAAGAAAAGGAAAGACAATCATAAGCTCAGGACTTTGGCAAAGCCAAAGGTTGGCAAAGACACTAGAAAGGATTAGAAAACCTGAATAAGATCTAACATTCAGATTTAAAGCCAACTCTTTGGTTCCTATATTGAGAATAGAGCAATTAACTCTAGTAGGTGAGATGAGGTGAGCTGTAGGGATATCAATAGCTCATCTTGTTGGGAAAACAAGCTATATTTATATACATATGTATGTGTATATATGTATATATAGAGAGGCAATATATTTGGTATATATTATTGGGAAGATGGGCTATATATATATATATAAGTATATCTATATAGTGTATTGTATTATATACATTATAATACACTGGTTCATCAGCCAATATTTCTCTTACAAGGTAATGTTTGAGCAGAGATCTGAATTAAAATAAACAGCAACCTTCATGGATGTCTGCTATCCATGTGACAGATCAGATGGATATCAAAGAAGAGGATCTTATTCAAAGTCACTTGATTAGCTCTTCAGAACAAAGAAGTGGGAGTAAAGCTGAAGCACCCTCCATCCCCATGAGCAGCCCACCTATAATTCCTGAAGCTGAGATGATGAGAAAATCTCAATTATTGCCCCCTTATCACTACTGACATTAGCATCTGGCTTGCAACCCTTTTATTGGATAGTCACAAAAGGCATCAATCAGTGTTCTCTATCCCAGAAGCCCAGCCTGTGACTTGGGTCATCCAGAAATTTTTTAGTGATCTCTCATTCTGACTTTGTTCAACAAAAGGCTTCTTTCTCAGGCAAGATTCCAGGAGAAAGACGTGTTCTCTAAAGAAAAAAAAAACCTCCCCAAAATATTAAAGATGATCACAAAAATACTAGAAAGTAGATTTCAGTTTAAATTTGACTACAAAAAAAACCCCAACTGTGTCCTTCCAGGGACTTCCCTATTTGACTTGGTCACATAAGCAAAGCACTTGCACAACAATGCAAGTGCACCAAGCTATGTTCTTTGCTTTTGACATCTTTGCTGCCATGAAAGACAGTGACTCTGTGGTATCCAAGGCAGAGTGGGGTGTCAGGTGACTTCAGATAGTGAAGATTCCAGGCTCAGCATGGAATGGGAAGTGAGCAAATTCCTCATCCCAGAGGCCAAAGCCACAGTCCTGGATTTGACCTCAGGAACAGGTCTGCCATGGACCAGTGCATAGAAAAGCCTTCCCCAGCCATCCCAGTGGTCACATCACAGACACTTGCACCCTGCCTTCAAGACAGGCTGTGTCATCACAGAAGGACAGACTTCTCTCTGAACAGTGTAACCTATGTGATGTCCAAGGCAGAATGGGAATCAGGCAGCCTCAGACAACAAGAATTCCATGATCTGACCAGAGCAAGAAATCGTGCAGACTCCATGTCCATAGCAGATAGGAGACACAACCCCTGTTGCCACAACGGACTAAGATTCAACTAAGACATGACTAAGTGTGAACCAAGGAAGCAATGGGCAGACATCAGTGCAAGAATATATATAACAATATAAAGAACAACAAGGTAACACGAGAAGAAGCTGATGTCTCTACAACACCAAGACCTAAACAGAGCACTGAAAAGGAAACAGAAGGAAACAACAGCAAAAACACTTTTATGAAGAATATAGAATCATTAAAAGAGGATATAAAAAATTCCCTTAAAGAAATAAAAGAAAATACAAACAAAAATTGCAAGAGATGAACCAATCCTTGAAAGAAATCAAAGAAAACCAAGAAAAAGAAATCCAACAAATGAAAGAATCATTCCAGGAACTAAAAATTGAAATAGAAACAATAAAAAAAAAAGCACAAAACAGAGCAAAGGATGAAATAGTGAATCTAAAGAAACTATCTGGAATTACAGATACAAACATAAGCAACAGAATCCAAGAGTTGACAGATAGAATCTCTGGAGTGGAAATAGATAAATCACTCAAAAAAAAAAAAACACCAAAACAAAACATACAGGAAATTTGGGACACCATGAAAAGACCAAAACTGACAATGATAGGAATAGAAGAAGAATACCAGCTCAAAGGCACAGATAATGTATTCAATTAAATCAGAGAACAACACTTTCCCAATGTAAAGAAGGAGATGCCTATAAAGATAGAAGAAGCTTACAGAACACCAAATAGATTTGACCCCACAAAAAAGTCTGCTCACCATTGTTGTAGTAAGTTTTTCGCTGTGTCTGTTTGGGGCCGGAGGTTTGGACCTGGTGCGTGGTGGCAGTTTGGAACCTGATCCTCGGTGGCTTTTGTCCCCCAAAGAAATGAATCACATGCTTATATCCTTTCATACTGTTTGGCCCATGTCTCATGCACATTACTAGCTAGCTCTTTCATCTTAATTCAATCCATTTCCATTAATCTTTCCACCATGTGGCACAGCCCGTGGCTCACCTGGATTCCTACATGCTTCTTCTTTGGGGGACGGATGGAGACTGAGTAACTCCACCCTCCTTCTGCTTGTCTCTTCCTCCGATACTCCACCCACTTCTATGGTGCTGTGCATAGGCCAAAACAGTACTTTATTTACAACATACAGAGAACACTCTACCACATCTCCTATTTTCTGTCTAATTAAAAAGGAAGGTTTCAATTTCCATATAGCAAAATTACAGCAGAACAGCTCTCAAGCAGGAATTGCAGTCACAATATCTAGTCTATTTGTATTCACAAAATTAAGGAGAATATTCCATTATCTACCTTATCATTGAGTCTAAAGTTTCATATCTAATATACCTTTTAAACTAAAAAGAACTATACCTATAATTATTAAACCTTCAACCATATCAAAGACCACAGAAGGACATAATATTATCCAAATAAACAGGAAGTGCAAGCAACTTCCAAAGTCTAGAAAATGACAGAGATGACCTATGTCTGCCTGAACAGTCATCCAAAATTCCTTTGTAATGTTGTGGCACCATCTTCAGCCTTTATGGCCCAAAGTCTCTGTCATACCTTTCAGTGATGCAGGGAATCTGACACAGTCCATCAGTCACTTCTTCTTGTGTCCAGAAGGATGCCTGGCAATGTTTTCTGCAAATCAGGAACCTGAAGGACCATCTCGGCTTGTTCTGCCAAAGTTCAGAGATCACTTTCCTATGGAACCTGCATGTCCAGTTTATACAGCATACTATCAAGGAGTCAATACGAGAACAGTTCCTTGTCCAGTGGCTAACTGTTGCCACAAAATAAATTCCATATGAAGTTTCTTCAATGCCCATCATTTTCCTGAAATACATTGGTGCTGCCAGGAGCAGAACTGTCTCACTGTCTAGAAAAGTCTAAGTTCTTAAAATAATTTAAATGCCATATTCTGCATGTCTTTGAAGTGTTTGAAGACTACCTATCTAACCGAAATATATCTTTGCATACCTTCAAAAACCTAACTAACATGACTATAAGTTTGGTTATCATAGATAACTATTACTCTGCATTTCTCAATTACAAATTACAATTTTAAATGAGTTACATCAGCATCATACCTTAATCAACAGTAAAAAAATCCATACAGCATAACAAAATTGACCTTAAGTTTATATCAATAAACCAAAATCCACTTATCTTTTCTAATCATTCCTATATCATATCCTCCTCCCCCCCTTTTTGTAAGATTGACTATGACCATTAACCATTTATAATGAAAACAAACATTAATAAGTAATATTTTGGAGAAATTGGATGGAGCTTTCTTTCCTTTACTGCTTCCTGCTGTCAAAAGACATTAATCTCATGGGGTTTTGAAGCTGGATCATCTCAACTGGCCATCTTGGAAGCTGATCTTCTCACCAGAGAATTTCAGGTGGCCTTGGCAAATGGAACCACATTTGCCTACAACCAATCCACAGGTTTTGATCTTCTGTGGAGACAAAAGCAGAAACTCTTTTCCCAAGTAACATATTCTATAAACAGATTTCAAAGTCAAGATATCTTTAAATTATATGCATTTGTTTAACTTAGCAGCCTTAGCAATCAATTGTCTTTCTGCAGTTAGCTCACTAAAAGTTAAAAAATTAAAAGAACACACAACAAACATAATCCAGACTCTTTGTTTATCTGCCATCTTTACGTGGCCTTTATCTTTATTCCTATTTCTCCTTTTTCAAGGGCTTTCTTCACTCTTTCTCTCTCTCTCTCTCTCTCTCTCTCTCTCTCTCTCTCTCTCTCTCTCTGAAGCCTATGCATATTTTACATACATTGTATCCCATTTAGAGGTTTTGTGAGTCTAAATCTGTTTTACTGAGAATTCTTAATCATTTTCTAACCCAAAGAGCTTTTAAAATGTCTGTATCACTTTAATTGCTGACTCCACCCCTTTTGGGGCCCCACATTGGGTGTCAGATATTATGGTAATTTACCTGCTATGAGATATATATTAAGTAATATTTATTATCTAAAAATCACTTACAGAGAAAGGTTTTGTTCAAAGGGAGAAAAGAGTGTGGAAGCAGTGCACCGGAGAGTTTCCAACCGCCCAGTCCGCCCCTGATCCAGGAACCATGTGAGAGCTCAGATTCCTCTTCAGCCTCCTCCCCTCCGGGCACTTTACTTCTGACCTCTTTCCAGTTGACCATGCCCCACTCGGCTCCAGCAATCCGACGTGTAGCTTCTGATTCCTGCTACACACCATAAAATAATTAGGCCACAAAACATACAGAACAAAAAAAAATATTAAGAGCTGCAAAGCAAAAGGTCCAACTTACCTGTAAAGGCAGATCCATCACAATAATGCCTGACTATGCAATGAAACAATGAAAGCTAGAAGGTCCTGGAAAGAAGTTATACAGACACTAAAAGAGCATAGCTGCCAACCCAGACTACTACCCAGCAAAAGTATTAATCACTATAGGAGGAGTAAGCAAGATATTTCATGACAAAGGCAGATTGAAACAATACCTATCCACAAATCCAGCAGTACAAAAAGCACTGGAGGGAAAACTCCAATGTAAGGAACCCAGATACACCCATGAAACCACAAACAATTGATAATCCCACAGAAGAAAAACTTTAAGAAAGGAAATACATACAAACTATCACCTAAAATAACAGGAAGTAACAATCAGTGATCATTAATATCCTTTAACATCAATGGATTTAATTCCATTAATGGAATAATGGAATTATAAAAAGACACACCCTAATACTATGGATACAAAAACAAAAGCTAACCTTCTGCTGCAATACAAGAAACACACCTCAACTCCAAAGACAAACACAGGCTCAGAGTAAAGGGATGTGAAAAGACTTTTCAATCAACTGGCCCCAAGAAACAAGTTGATGTTGTTATCCTAATATCCAAGAAGGAAACTTCAAACTAAAATCAACCAATAGAGACTAAGACAGACACTATTATTTGTTTCAGAAAAAAACCGTCAAGTTGAGATCTCAATCCTGAATATTTATGCCTCCAATATAAGGGCACCTTCATATGTAAAAGAAACACTACTAAGGCTTAAACTCCACATCAAATATCACACTCTAATAGTAGGAGACTTCAATACCCCATTTTCACCCTTGGATAGGTCAACCAGACAAAGACTCAACAAAGAAATAAGAGATATAACAGATGTTATGATGGAAATGGACTTAATAGATTTTTTTCAGAAGCTTTCATCTGCACACAAAGAATATACATATTTCTCAGCACCCTGTGGAATTTTCTCTACAACTGACCACATACTTGGTTATAAGGAAAATATCAATAGATAGAAAAAATGGGAACAACCCCTTGTATTATATCAGACCACCATGGCCTAAGTTAGATGTGAACAACAACAACAAAAAAAAATCACAGAAAGATTACAAACTCATGGAAATTGAACATCCCTATATTGAATCACCTCTGGGTCAGGGAAGAAGTTAAGCAAGAAATCAATGACTTGCTAGAATTTAATAAAATGAATCCACAACAATACTCAAACTTATGGGACACATTGAAAACAGTGTTAAGAGGAATATGCATAGCACTAGATACCTATAAAAAAAAAAAAACAAAAAAAAAACAAAAGAAAGTTCAAGCAAGAGTCCTAACAGCTCAGCTGAAGGCTTTAGAACAATTAAAAGCAAACTCAAATAGAAGGAAGAGACAGAAGGAGATAATTAAACTTAGGGATGGAATCAGTACAATAGAAACAAAGAGAACAATACAAAACATCAATGAATCAAAAAGTTGGTTCTTTGAGAAAGTCAACAAGATAGACAAACCCTTATCCAAACTAACCAAAAGACAAAAAGAGAATATTCAAATTAACAGAATCAGAATTGAAAAGGAAGACATAACAACAGACCCCCAGAAAATTCAGAGAATTATGTGGTCATACTTTGAAAATCTATACTCTACTAAAATGGAAAATCTAAAAGAAATGTGTCCCGTGCCCTGTCTTTGCCTGCGAAGAAGAACGCAGTACGCAGTTTGGATCCTTCTGCAGCAAGTTTATTCTTTACAAAATGGGAAGAAGACCCCGACCCCTTGCCAGGAGCCGGCTTTTATACTGCCAAGCCCTAGCCTCTTACGTCTCCCCTTCTGATTGGTTGCAGACTCTCGCCTGACATGACGCAGGGTCAGAGGGCTTGGCTCACAGAG
>PVIH01018116.1:0-39578 GCA_004025045.1 Sigmodon hispidus | reverse complement strand
TTTTTCTACACACTTCCATCCAGCTATGCCAACACCATTTGTTAAATATACTATCTTTTTTCCATTGAATGTTTTGGGCCTCTTTGTCAAAGATCAGGTGTTCATAGGTTTTTGGGTTAATGTCTGGATCTTCAATTCTATTCCATTGGTCCACAAGTCTGTTTTTATGCCAGTACCAGGCTGTTTTTATTACTGTAGCTCTATAGTATAGCTTGAAGTCAGGGATGGTGATACCTCCTTCTTTTGTTGAGTAAAATTGTTTTGGCAATCCTGACTTTCCTGCTATTCCACATGACATTGAGTATTGTTCTTTCAAGGTCCAAAAAATATTGTGTTGGGATTTTGATGGGCAGTGCATTGAATCTGTAGATTGCCTTTGGTAGAATTGCCATTTTAACTATGTTGATCCTACCAATTCAGGAACATGGGAGAACTTTCCATTTTCTGATATCCTTTTCAATTTCTTTCTTCAGTGATTTAAATTTTTTGTCAAATCGGTCTGTTACTTCTTTGGTTATAGTTACTCCAAGGTATTTAATACTATTTGCAGCTATTATGAAGGTTGTTGTTTCCTTTATTTCTGTTTCAGCCCTTTTATCTTAGTGTATAGGAGGGCTACTGATTTCTTTGAGTTAATCTTATATATGGCTACATTACTGAAGGTGTTTAACAGCTGTAGAATTTCCCTGATAGAAAAATTCGTGGATCACTTATATACACAAACATATCATCTGCAAATAGCAATAGTTTCACTTCTTCTTTTTCATCTTGTGTCCCTTAATCTTTTTTTGTTCCTTTATTGCTTTAGTGAAAACTTTGAGAACTCTATTGAATAGATAAGGGAAGAGAGGACATCCTTGTCTATTTCCTGATTTTAGTGGGATTGCTTTGAGTTTTTCTGTATTAATTTTGATGGAGGCTGTCGGCTTCTTGTAAAGTGCCTTTATTATATTTAGATATTTTTGCTGTATTCCTGATCTCTCAAGGACTATATTATATTTAAATATCTTCTCTGAATTCCTGATCTCTCTTCAGACTATTATCATAAAGCAGTGTTGTATTTTTTCAGAGTTTTTCACTGTCTATGGATATGATCATGTGTTTTTTTTTCTTTCAGTTTGTTTACAAGATGGATGACATTTATGCTTTTTCACATGTTGAACCATCCCTGAATTTCCAGAATGTAGCCTACTTGATCAAGGTGAATGACACTTTCTATGTATTGTTGTATACAGTTTGCCATAATTTTGTTGATAATTTCAGCATCAATATTCATGAAAGATGTTAGTCTGTAATTCTCCTTCTTTGTTGCATATTTAAGAGGCTTGGGTATCAGGGTGATTATGGCCTTACAAAATGAGTTTGGCAATATTCCTTCAGTTTCTACTGTGTGAAATATTTTGAGGAGTATTTGTAATAGCTCATCCTGAATGTCTGGTAGAACTTGGCACTAAAACCATGTGGACCAGGACGTTTTTTACTTGGAAACCTTCTAATGAAAGCTTCAATTTCTTTTATGGTTATAGGTTTCTTTAGGTATTTAATCTAGTCTTGATTTAGTTTTGCTAAATGTTACCTTTCCAAAATGGCCCATTTCTTCTAGGTATTCCATTTTTGTGCAATATATATTCTCAAATTATGAACTGATAATTCTCTGGATTTTGGGGTGGTCTGTTGTTATAACCCCATTTTCATTTCCTATTTTTTTTTGATTTGGATACTCTCTCTCTGCTTTTTTGTTAGTTTGAATAAGGGTTTATCTAGCTTGTTGACATTCTCAAAGAACCAACTCTTTGATTCATTGATTCTTTGTATTGTTCTTTTTGTTTCAATTGTATTGATTTCAGCTCTAAGTTTCATTATTTCCTGCCATCTACTCCTTCTAGGTGAGTTTGCTTCTAATTGTTCTAAGGCTTTCAGCTGAGCTGTTAGTTCTCTTGTGTGGGATTTCTCTAGGTTTTTCATGAAGGCATCTAGTGCTATGAATTTTCCTTGTGTCCCACAAGTTTGGGTACTTTGTGGATTCATTTTCCTTAATTTCTAGGAAGATTCTGATTTCTTTCTTAATTGGTTCCTTGACCCAGAGGTGGTTCAGCTGTGTGATGTTTACTTTCCATGAGTTTGTAGGCAGGCTTTCTGTGATTTTTGATGTTGATGAACTCTTACTATAATCCTTGATTGTCTGACATGATATGAGGTATTATTTCCATATTTTTGTTTTTATTGACATTTGCTTTATGACCAATTATGTGGTCAATTTTAGAGAAAGCTCAATGTGGTGCTGAGAAATATGTATATTCCTTTACATTTGGGTGGAAGCTTCTGTAAATATCTATTCAATCCATGTGCATCATAACCTCTGTTAGACTCCTTTTTTCTCTGTTGAGTCTCTGTTTGGTTGACCTATGCAAGGGTGAAAGTGAGGAGTTATGTCTTCCTCTATTAGGGTATAAGAACTGATGATGGATTTGAGCTTTAGTAGTGTTTCTTTTACATAGATGCATAAATATTAGGTGCATAAATATTCAGGATTGAAATCTCCTCTTGACCAATTTTTCCTGTGATGAATAAGTAATGTCCATCCTGTTCTCTTTTAATTGATTTTACTTTAAAGTCTACATTGTTAGAAATTAGGATGGCAACACACGCTTGGCTCTTTTTTAAAAAAAGATTTATTTATTTATTATGTATAGAACACACAGAAGAGGGCACCAGATATCATCATAGATTGCCATGAGCCACCATGTGGTTGCTGGGAATTGAACTCAGGACCTCTGGAAGAACAATCAGTGCTCTTAACCTCTGTGCCATCTCTCCAGCCCCAGGCTTGGTTCTTAGTGCCATTGGATTGGAAAATCTGTTTCCAACCCTTTACTCTGAGCCTGTGTCTGACTTTAAGGTTTTGGTGTGTTTCTTGTATGCAGCAGAAGGATGGCTTCTGTTTTTATATCTTTCGTATTAGTGTGTGTCTTTTTATAGGCAAATTGAGTCCATTGATATTCAGGGATATTAGTGACCACTGATTGATAATTTCTGTTTTTTTTTTTTTTTCATGGTAGCTTATATGTATTTCCTTTCTCTGGGCTTTTCTTCTGTGAGATTGTTGAATGTTTGTGGATTCATGGGTGTATATGAGATCCTTAGGATGGAGTTTTCCCTCCTATGCTTTCTGATTTGCCTTATTTGTAGATAGGTATTGTTTAAGTCTTACTTTGTCATGAAATAGCTGGTTTACTCCATCTATGGTGAGTGTTCCTTTTGCTGGGTAAAGTAGTCAGTGTTGGCAGCCATGCTCTTTTAGGGACTTTATACCTTCTGACCAAGACCTTCTTGCTTTTATTGCTTCCATTGAATAATCAGTTGTTATTCTGATGAGTCTGCCTTTATAGGAAAGCTGGACTTTTCTTTTGCTGCTCTTAAATGTTTTTCTTTGTTCTGTGTGTTTTGTGGCCTGATCATTATGGGGCGAGTGACTTTTTGTTAGTTAAATCTATTTGGTGTTTTGTAAGCTTCTTGCATCTTTATAAGCATTTCCTTATTTAGCTTGGGAAAGTTTTCTTCTCTGATTTTATTGAATATGTTATCTGTGCCTTTGAGCTGGTATTCTTCCCCTTCTTCTATTCCTATTGTTCTCAGGTTAAGTCTTTTCATGGTGTCCCAAATTTCCTGAATGCTTTATATTATGGTTTTTTTGGGGTTTGTGTTTCTTTGACTAATGGATCTATATCTGCTACTGAGTCTTCCACTCTAGAGATTCTCTCTTCCATCTCTTAGATTCTGTTGGTTATGCTTGTATCTGCAGTTCCAGCTCTTTTTTTCAGATATTCTATTGCTACCTTTGCATCATTTTGTCCCTTTTTTATATCTTCTATTTCAATTTTTAGTTCCTGTATTGTTTTTTTCATTTTTTTTTTTTTGGTTTTTTTTTTTCTTGGTTTTCTTTCAAGATTTTGTTCTTCTCTTCCAATTTTTTGTTTGTATTTTCTTTTATTACTTTAAAGGTATTTTTAATATCCTCTTTGAAGGCTTCAATAATCTTCATAAAGATATATTTCCTGTCCATTTCTTCTGTTTCCTCTTCATTGCTCTTTTCTGGTCTTGTAGTTGTAGAACCAGTTGTTTCTTCAAGTGTTGCCTTGTTGTTCTTTATATTGTTATATTTATTCTTACACTGACTTCTGCCCATGGCTTCAGTGGTTCACACTTACTCAGTTCCTAGTCAGTTTTTTGGGTAGAGAGCTTTTGTGTCTTCTGTTTGTTCTGAGCAAGGGGTTTGTTCCGATCTATGACTTTACTCTGGACAGGGACCAGAATTTCAATGTCTTCAGTCCTTGTCTGATGATGCAGTTTGCCCTGGAGATGAGGCCAAGCCTAGCAAGGTAGGGATCCCTCGAGAAAACCCCTCACAGCTAAAGCCTAGGGCCTTCTGAGCTTAGACCCTTGATTGTAACCCCGATCCCGGAGAGGAATTCTCCAATGTTGTAATTTTTGAACTTTAAGGCTATTTGTTTATGACAACACAAAAATGTATTTAGGTTCTACTTTTTAAAAAAATCTGCAATCTTTCAAAATATGTATGTTGATCCTGGCTTGGATTGGAAAAGTAAAATTTTGAGAATAATTTTATGCTGCCAGTCTGATCCCTTGACCATAGACTATCTCACTTGTTCCTATTTGAATTCATGTGTGAGTGAGAGAGTGGGTATGTATGTTTGATTTCTAGACTTTTTCTCTACCTACTGAAACATTTAAGAAAATAGTTGAGTAAGAATTGTGAAAGAAGACACCCTTTCCTTGCCCTCAAGTTGAAAGGACAGCATTCAATATATTCTCAGTAAGCATAACATCAAATGAAGTGTTTGTACATGTGTTTACCAAGTTGAGAATGAATTTCTCTTAATGCTTTTCTGATAAGTGCACTCATTAAAGTATTTTCTTAAATATTTATGGTAGTAGTATATAAGGTCCTGTGGTGTCTTTTAGCCTAGTGGTGCAAAAGAACCCATCTATTAATTTTTAAAGAAAGGCTTCTCATGTCCTCTAATTTATGATCTTCTTGCTTCAGCCTCCTAAATTCTGTGATTAAAGATATATAAAACTATACCCATGTAAAATTATTTTATATACATTGATAAATAGCATTTGCTATTACTTTGTTAAGAATGTTTTTATTTATGTCTTTGAAGAATGTATATCTGTATCTTACATATTATTTTGGTATAATCTTTACCTGATATTTAAACAATGGGTGTAACTGTTAAATAAAACAAATTGATATATTTTTTCTTTCTTATTTTCTAATAGAGATTGAATATAAATGTTAATTCTTCTTGCAGTATTTTGAATTTGAAATTTTCTGTTAAAACATCTAAATGTAAATGCTTCTATCATATTGAATTTAAAATTACATATATACTATTTACTAATAATAATTATCACCATTATAAATTTTTAAAATTACACCAAGTGGGTTAAATGGCATAATTTGTATTTTATAGAAATTTTCACTTCCATATAACTTGCAAAATTTGGAGTGCAGAGTTGTCCATAGTGTGTTTTGATTTCCTTCAAAGAGTTAGTGTGTTGCAATTGCGTCCATCATATTAGCTTGTTCTTCGTGGTGTATATATATATTCTGTTTTCTTGTGGTTCATTTGTATATTTATAGTTTAAATTTTTTGTTATGATCTCTAATTATTTAGATTATATCTCTATGCAAAATATTTTAGTAGTTTGTGTCAATATATAAGTAGCTTTCTATATACATATATATTAAACTGCTAAAGAGATGAATTTTTAAAATTTTAAAGTGATAAAAAATTATCATCAGAGATTTTTCACATCTCTATGATCTCATCAGTACCACTTATTTATTGTTCTTTTATTTTTATTTAAGATGTTCTGTTGCTTTAAGTTAGACAAATTGTACATATTTATATATAATGAGTTTTATGATGATATTTATCTCATCATAGTAAACTGGTTTTGTCCTTTAACTTGGTCAAATAAAAAGAAAATTTAGCCACTATTTATATTACTTCTATTTCCTGGTATACTTGTCCAAAATGCTCCCTTAGTGCATTAGAACCACATGTGACATGGTTTCCATTCTTTCTTTTGGTGTCACATATGATTTAGAACATTCAAGAGAACAAGAAAATTCTCTCTGACCACATTTTGGATTCCTATTACTATAAGTGTCTTTGTCACATTTTTTTCTTTGTTTAGAGAACAATATGTAGTATTTAAAAAATCTTTCAGAAATAAACATGTTGGGGTTTCATTTTTTGGGTGTTTGTGATTTTGTGATTCTTCATTCCTGAAAACGATGTTTTCTGAATAAAGAAATCTTAATAGATTTTTTTTTTTTTTGGTATTTGCTGCTGTGCTTCCTCATTCTGCCCTCCATGATGATCTATGGGAAATCTCATCAATCATTCAGAGCCTTCGCATCTGTGAGGAAGAGGTTGTTTTTTTCTCATTTTGGAGATTTGTTTTTATCACCACTCTTGTGGATTGTGACATATCTTGACTTGGATTACTTGGTTTAACAGGCAGTGTGTTTTCTGAAACCAGTGAATATGTTATGCTAATATTTAAATGTTATGCTAATATTTAAATGTTATAGCATTGATTTTTTTGACATTGTTGTATGTTTACGTTTGCTTAGATTTGCATTCTTTCTTCCTGGGCACAAATGATAGATTTGCAACAATTCTCCCACAGATTATTGGAGCCCATTTCACTTTTTATTCACCCCCACCTCGTTTTAGTCACACTGAATAATTTGGTCTGTCTACACAGTCACTGATCGTTTTGTCAGTTTCTTCCATTCTGTTGTTCATTTAAGAATGTTTGGTCATTATGCTTTTCAGTTAGAATATTTCTAGTTTGTTTTTAGAAATATCCTATATTACTTGCAGATTTTTTTCAATTTTAATGAGCCTTTTCAGTTTCTAACATCTTTATAAAAGAGCTTTATTATGCATACCTTAAAAATTTCATCACACATTACTCACATCTACATGAGCTCAACAATAGCACTTACTCATTATTCTTTTATTTTGATTTAAGGTGTTCCTGTTGCTATAAGTTAGATAAATTGTTTTTTGAAACTAGAATATTTCTGACACTTCATCTTGAAAATAGATGTCATTCTAACATTTTGCTTATCTTACTTTTTCACCACCCAGACATTGGAAAGAATAGTGATGCTGCTGCTGCTGCTGCTGCTGCTGCTGCTGCTTGCTCCCCAGCTTCTCACAGCTCAGTGGATTCTCAGTTGCCACTGAAATCAAAGGAGAGTGGAGATTTCCTTGATGGGATGGGAGAAAGTCTTTTTTTACCAGCTATCCATGCTAGAAGTGAAAAGAGGGACGATGCCTTCATTATTTTCCTAATGTTGTGAGAAAATAACTTCAACAAAAACAACTCAGAGAAGCAAGGAAGGGTTCATTTTGTTTACTTACAAGCCAGACTGCTGTTTAATATTGTAAGGGAAATACAGGGACTAAGATGGGAGGAGAGAATGCTGAGATGTAGGGTAGGACTTAGCTATATAAGAACTGGACTATTTGATATAGGATAAACACAGCTCCTAAAGAATGTTTCAGTTAAATTTACAATGAAAATATAATATTAATATACTCCAAAAAGTACATGCAATGTTCACGTTTTGGAGGTGATAATGTAACACTGTTGAGAAAGCAGTCTTACTTTTTGAAAGGATGGGGAAGAGAAAAGAATGTAAAGCATATATATATATATATAAGTATATATATATATACACACATATATATATCTTGTAAATATACCATATGTGCTAATTCATATGAGAAAAGTGTCCCTGCCCCACCTATTAGCTGTTTGAAAACTTGGTCCCCCACTTGGTCAAATTGTTTAGGGATGTTTATGAGATTATGCTCTTAATGAGGGAATTAAATTATTGGAGTTCTGCTTTAAGTGCTTAAAGACCCCAGTATGTTCATTTCCTTTTTTTTTTTTTTTTTTTTTTTTTTTTTTTTTTTTTTTTTTTTTTTTTTTTTTTTTTTTTTTTTTTTTTTTTTTTTTTTTTTTTTTTTTTTTTTTGCTTCCTGTGGTTCAAGATGTGAGCTCTTAGAATGCTGTTCTATACCTGCCCATTGTTTTTTTCTTGGTCCTAATATATTATCCTGCAGCAGAAGCATAACTAATACATAACATGATCTTTATCTCTAGAAATTTTTCTTCTATTTACCCTAGAATTATTTTTTGGTTAAGATGTTAGCTATTTATGGATGCCTAAAATCTAGTCAGATTGTGTTCTAGGAATTAAAGAAATGTATTCTTTATTGTGAGTAAGATGTTTTAAATGTTTGAGGATGAGCTGCCTATCTCTGCCTGTAAACACTATTTGACAACCAGTACTTGTTGAATTAATGAGTCTATAGTAGGGATGTATTTTCAGTAGTAAGTACAGTGGCTCCCCAGTATGTTCATATGCTAACTTTGGTTAATTCTCTTCTTTTCCGTAGGCTGATATGTATTTTAATCATAAACACAATCCAAAATGACTATGTTAAATTTCCACAATATTTAAGTCGTCTTTGCTCCTCAACATAATAAATGTAAATGTTTAATATTTTTAAAAAGCTTCAGAAATTTTCCACTTTACAGCACCTGTTGATCTCTTTTCATCAACAGATGCTGAATGTTTTTATAGAATTCTGCTTTAAAAAGAATTGCTTTAGGCATCACATTTATTTACATATGTTGATTTTCTGGAGGAAAAAATCTGGATATTGCAGACTTCTAATTACACATGATAAATGTCATTAAAAAGCATTGACTTTCCTACTAACAAATTGAAGCTAAAAATGTCTGAGATATTATGATACCTTCACATTCATTTATTTTAATTATCCTCAGGCATACCTGACTACTTTAAGTAAACCCACATGTACTAAATTCATAATGCAGCATGAGTGCTATTCACCACTGTCTTTCTGACAGTTTAAAAAAAAAAAAGAAAGAATTCTTGTGAATATTCTATTCAAAACAACTTAGCCATGTTCATTTTCTGAATGTGCCTATTTCAAGTTTATCCCTGGTCAGTGGTCTATAATGAATGAATGAGTCAAGACATTTTTCTGAGCTAAGACTAAGTCTTATATTTTTGAATAAATAATCATAAATTTTTTAAAAGAAAATTTAAAAAATGAGTTCCAAGGCTTATTTTAATCCCAATGTCCTCACTAGACAAGGTTACTTAACATCTTTGAAACCTTTATTCATTAGTTAGAGAATGATCCCAGTATATCATCTCCTGCCACATGCACACAGCTGTAAGAAAAATCCTATGATATGCTAGTTTGGTTGACCTATTTAATGAGAAATGTTAAAATATTTTGCAGCACCCTCAATGGTTATATGCAAGGAATTTTTATAGATTATCAGGTTTCCTGTAACCATGAAGTTGTAGGATTTTACCACACTCGTCTGAGAATTATTTGAATTTATTAATTTCTTAACAATACTGCCAATCCAGGTATTTGACATAAACTGATGTTCCCTTTGTGCTTTGAGATTAATTTGTGTAGCAGATGAATGGCTCCAGCTATTCTTAAGAACTTCCATTTGTCAAACAAGATTTATTTAGGAGTCTTCATTTTCACATTTCTTCGCATTAAATTATATCTTTATAATAATGATGGACTTATCTTTTGGTCATATAAGTTATGTCTGAAAGTGACCTTGTCTATATGTTCATTAATAAATTCTTAGGATGGTTTCAATCCTGTTTATAATAACAAATACTGAGTAAATATTGAATGAAGTAATAAATAAAGGAATAGGTTGATGAGTGATAGTTTTGTAAAAGGATGGGAGATAAATGAATAAAAGACTATGTTATAAACAATGAGTTTGCTGAGGAAAAAACCTGTTTGTGACAAATGTGTACATTCAATTCCTACAATAATGAATACTATTTTAGGATATAAAATTAAGTGTAATAAGCCTCCAACCTAGGCAACCTAATACTTTTTTTTAGAAAATATGAACACTTTAACTTTTTAAATCTTAAAATAAAAGTTGTCCTAGCTCATCAAGTGATGCACAAATTGTCATTGTGCTTTTCATAGAAATTTTAAACAGTAAAGCATGATATTGACTTTGGATCAGAGGCAAAATAGCTCTCTCTATTTATTTTAATTTTTTAATTCAGCCTCCCTCCTCCCCATCCCCCTATATCCTCCCCCAAAAGGGCAAGAGGTCCCATGGTGGATCAACTCATCATCCATTCCAGGCAAGTCCAATTTCCTCATTCTAATAGCAAGAGTGGGTTAGGTGTTCTTCTGGAGGAAATGGTCTCTAAGGTGCTGGTCCACTCACAAACACAGTCTGATCCCTGTCCTTGAGGCTCCACATAGTGCCTATGCCAGTGGACAGTTGCCTATCCTTGGAGGGCCTACTTCCTTTCCCTGATGGTTCCCAGGTGGCTTTTCTTGATTCAGTGAGCTGAAAAGAGCACCAGCCAGCAACACTGTGGGAATTTTCCTCATAATCCCTATACTCTTGCTCATATAGACTCTCCTCCCCTGCTATCAGCTGGACCAGGGACTTAGTCTAGTGCTCAGCTATGTATCCCTGCCTCTACCTCTATTCATTGTTGGACGTAAGTTCTGTGATGGCACTTAGGGTGGCTATTCATTTGATTATAGAGGAAGTCAAGGCAACAACAGTAAGGGTTAGGCAGGACAAAGGAGAGCTCAGCCACCACTTTTATCTAATAAGTATTCATTTCTATAAAATACCCCACAGTGGTTGTTTAGTTGTGAGTAGAGACTACTTAGAAAAGAAGATATTCTTCACTATCTTTAAAGTGACAATATGCTATCATGAGAAAGTTCTGTTTTTTAAAATATTTTTAGTCTTTAATTATTACTGCTTTATTTACAAAACAAAGCCTTTTTTATCCATGTATCCTCTTTCTCCCCCTCCCTTCCCTCCTCCTAATTCCTTTCAGTTAATCTTCTGTCTCCCTACTCCACAATCCCCTGTTTCCTCCCCAAGAAGGGCAAGAAGTTTCAAGGTGGGTCATCTTAGCATGGCCTTGTTTGTCCAAACTATATGGGAAAATTGTTGAATCTGAACAGAAGCTTTGTAATAATTATGACTCATCTATCCCTACATTAGCAAGTTACCTGTCATTCTAGGAATTCATGTAGAAACTAAGTGTTGTACCTGTTACTGTTAGTTGTGCTTCATAAGCGATCTGACAGTGCTCCATTGATTTCTAAGAATATGTCCTGCTTTAATAAACCCTACCATAGTTAAATCATCACATAGCACTAATAGACCACCCACAGCTCTATTCTGCCTCAAGTCCAGGAGAATCTATGGCATTGGACAAACCTTCCCATGGAGGCAAATGCACTAAAATATGTCTGATGTTTCCTAAATCCTATTTCTATGGTACACAGTAATTATGATGATCCTTAACTTTGACAACTTCAGTTCTAGAAAAACAACTGACAAGTTTATATTATGTCAACAGCTGAAGACCTCAGCACCTATCAGAAGTTGTCCCGAAAATGTCATTTCTTGATTAAATTCTGAGAGAAACACTTCTTATGCTTTTATGTTCTCCTTTTACTTTAAAGAAACACTGGATCTCTGCTTAATAAATTCTCTAGTAAGAGAAGTAACACTTTCTCAGATGACTCAGAGAGTGTGATGTCAACTTAACTGTAATTCATAAAGGAGTCTTTGTGAGTATGACATATATATATGTGTATATATATATATAACACATTATATATATTACACACATTGTAATTTTTTAGCATTGCCCATGCCACCTACAGCAGGATATAGAACAGAGTTGATTTCTACTAAAATATATATTTCTTGGAGACTTTGGATGTTGTTTTATTAAGTGAATCTTATGGAAGATTTAGTAAGGGCTGTGTGTCTGCTTCTCCATCAGTTCTCTCCAACAACAAGGTCTGATTTTTTTTTCTTTACTTTTGTCAAGTAAGCTAATTTGACCCTCTGTAAATTCTGCTTCCTCGAATTCTGGAATTGTTTAAACATATAACCATTAATTACTTTGTGCTTTCCCCCCCTATTCTCCCACCTTGTACCTTTAATGTATTAATTATTCATTTTGGAATAGACTTTAAGAGTGAATTTCAGTCAGTAATTATCAAGCTACAGGAAATATCAATCAGTGGTTACTAATATCCTTTAATATCAATAGACTCAATTCGCTGATAAAAAGACACACACTGACAAGATGGATACAAAAACTGAAGCCAGCCTTCTGTTGCATACAAGAAACATACCTCAACCACAAAGACAGACAGAGGATCAAAGTAAAGGATTGGGAAAAGATTTTCCAATCAAATGGTCCTAAGAAAAAAGCTAGTGTTGCCATCCTAATATCTAACAATGTAGACTTTAAACTAACATCAATTAAAAGAGATCAAGATGGACATTACTTACTCATTGCAGGAAAAAATGGTCAAGAGGAGATTTCAGTCCTGAATATTTATGCCCCTAATATTAGGGCACCTATGTATATAAAAGAAACACTACTAAAGTTCAAATTCCACGTCAATTCTCACATCCTAATAGTGGGAGACTTCAATACCTCACTTTCACCCTTGGATAGGTCAACCAGAAAGAGACTCCACAGGAAAAAAAAAAAAAAAAGGAGTTTAACAGAGGTTATGATGCACATGGATTTGATAGATACTTACAGAAGCTTATATGTTTAAACAATTCCAGAATTCGAGGAAGCAGAATTTACAGAGGGTCAAATTAGCTTACTTGACAAAAGTAAAGAAAAAAAAATCAGACCTTGTTGTTGGAGAGAACTGATGGAGAAGCAGACACACAGCCCTTACTAAATCTTCCATAAGATTCACTTAATAAAACAACATCCAAAGTCTCCAAATTCAAAGGTATATGCATATTTCTCAGCAGCACATGGAACTTTTTCTAAAACTGACCAAATAATTTGTCATAAAGTAAATATCAATAAAAACAAAAATATGGAAATAATACCTTGTATCATGTGAGACGACCAGGGCTTATAGTTAGAGTTCAACAACATTAAAAATCACAGAAAGCCTACCAAGTCATGAAAACTAAACATCTCTCAACTGAACCACTTCTGAGTCAATGAAGAAATTAAGAAAGAAATCAAAGTCTTCCTTGAATTTAATGAAAATGAATCCACAATGTACCCAAACTTGTAGGACACAATGAAGGCAGTCTTAAGAGGAAAATTCATATCACTAGATGCCTATATGAAAAACCTAGAGAAATCCCACACTAGAGAACTAACAGCAGAGCTGAAAGCCTTAGAACAATTAGAAGCAAACTTACCTAGAAGGAGTAAATGGCAGGAAATATTGAAACTTAGAGCTGAAATCAATACAATTGAAACAAAAAGAACAATACAAAGAACCAATGAATCAAGGAGTTGGTTCTTTGAGAATGTCAACAAGATAGATAAACCTTTATCCAAACTAACAAAAAAGCAGAGAGAGAGTATCCAAATCAACAAAATCAGAAATGAAAAGGGAGATATAAAAACAGACTGCCCCAAATCTAGAGAATTATCAGGTCATAATTTGAAAATCTATATTTCACAAAAATGGAAAGCCTCAAAGAAATGGGCAGCTCTTTGGACATGTACTATTTACCAAGATTATATGAAGACCAGATTAATTACCTAAAGAGACCTATAATCCTAAAGGAAATTGAGCTGTCATTAAAAGCCTCCTGAATAAATAAGCCCAGGTCCAGATGGTTTCAGTACAGAATTCTTCCCTTTTCATTAGAAATAAAAGACAAATGTCACCCAGGCTAAGAGCACTACTCCATGCTAGCCTGTGCTAAGGGTGGAGGTGAGGGTAATGTTATTCTAAGATGTGTTACATTTTTATGCTAGTGAACTATTTGTTTAATGATGTAAATATGTTTTGCATTCTTTTATGTTTCATTTGTTTAATGGTATAAGCTGTGTTACTGTGTCTGTCTAAAACATCTGATGGTCTAATGAAGAACTGAACAGCCCTCAGGCCGGCAAGAAAAAAGGATTACAGGAAAGTTTGGCTAGGAAAGAGAATAAATAGAAGGTGAAATCTGGGAGAAACCAAAAAGATCTAGGAGCTAGAGAAAAAGACTCCAGGGGACAGCCACCCAGCCTTCCAGCCAACCACAGAGGAAGAGTGAAAGTAAAATTTACAGAAGAGAAAAGTAAAAGCCCAGAAGCATAAGGGTGAGGGGATAGTTTATGAAAAGCTGACTAGAAATAAACCAAGCTAAGGCCAGGTATTTACAATTAAGAATACACTTTTGTATATAATTTATACGGGATCTGGTTGATGGCTTCCCCTAAAAGAGCAAAAACAACCAATAACTGTAGTGGGAGACTTGTACTATTTAGGGAATCTTTAGGAGCTGGTGAGAATCAGGACCCATAGGAGGTGTGGCCAGAGTGGATTGAGACACAGAACACTGACCTTCCTTCCTTTTTGTTCCTGTTTTCTTGGGGAGCCAACTGAACCATATATCATGGGTCATTCCACTCTCCAAGAATTGTCTTAAGTTTCAATTTGTATCATGAGTGCTTATATACATCCCAATAATTATTAATTCTTCATATGATATATTGTAAGCTAATATTTCTGCAACGAATAAAAATGTAAGTGCAGGTAGTGCAGGTGGAAATGGCAATGCTTTTTGGTAAATTAAGTTGACTTGCTAGTTTCACTTTGTAGATGTGTTCCTTTGTGCAATCCCAAGATTAATCTTTTCTAAATGTCTCAGCTAGAAAAACTTACCAAGAGGTTTTATGTATTTTTGCTTTAGCCATATGAAGACCTTTAAAATGCTTCTGATTGCACTGAAATGATTCATAAGGCTAACTGTTCTCCCTAAAGTGAAGCTCCAGATGAATGGTAAGACAGAAGAGGGAACTATGGTGATAGAGGACTTTATTAGCCTTATACCCTAGGACAGAAAAAGAACACTTGCTGGTTTCCAAAAAAACTGAGCTGCTGACAACCTGGTTAAAGAAATTAATTTCTTGCTATTACGAATAATGCTGCTATGAACATAGTTGAGCTAATGCATTTGGAGTATGAATGTGCCTCTTTAGGGTATATACCCAGAAGTGGTATTGCTGTATCCTTGGGAAGATAGATTCCCAGTTTTCTGAGAAACTGCAATACTGCATTCCAGAGTGGTTGAACAAGGTTACACTCCTACCAACAATGGAAGAGTGTTGCCCTGCTCCACAACCTCTCCAGCATAGGCTGTAATCTGTGACTTATATTTTAGCCAATCTGACAGGTGTCAGGTGGTATCTCAAAGTTGTTTTGATTGGCATTTCTCTGATGGCTAAAGATCATGAGCACTTTTTCAAGTGCCTTTCAGCCATTTGTAATTCTTCTGCTGAGAAATTCCCTTTTTAGTTCTGAACCCCATTTTTTGGTTGGGTTATTCAAGGATTTGGGCTCTAGTTTTCTGAGTTCTTTATATATCTTACAGATCAGTCCCCTATCACTTGCAGGGTTGGTGAAAATCTTTTCCCATTCTGTAGGCTGTCATTTTGTCTTAATGACTATATCCTTGGCTTTACAGAAGCTTCTCAGTTTCATGAGGTCCCATGTATTGAATATTGTTCATAGTGTCTTTGCCACTGGTGTTATATATAGAAAGTGGTTGCTTATGCCAATTTGTTGGAGGGTATTTTCTACTTTCTTTTCTATCAGTTCAGAGTGGCTGGGTTAATGCTGAGGTCTTTGATCCACTTGGATTTGAGTTTTTGAAGAGTGACAGGCTTGGAAATATTTGAATTTTCCTACACACTAACAACCAGCTATGCCAACACCATTTGTTAAAGATACTATCTTTTTTCCATTGAATAGTTTAGGCCTCTTTGTTGAAGATCAGGTGTTCATAGGTTTTTGGGTTAATGCCTGGATCCTCAATTCTATTTCATTGATCCACAAGTGTTTTTATACCAGTACCAGGCTCTTTTTAGTATTATAGCTCTACAGCATAACTTAAATTTGGGGATGGTGATGCCTACTGAGGTTCTTTTTTTGAGCAAAATTGTTTTGGCAATCCTGGCTTTCCTGTTATTCCAAATGAAGTTGAGTATTGTTCTTTCAAGGTCCAAAAATTATTGTGTTAAGATTTTGATGGGCAGTCCATTGAATGTGTAGATTGCTTTTGGAAGAATTGCCATTTTTCCTATGTTGATCCTATCTAACCGGAAATATGGAAGATCTTTCCATTTTCTGATATCCTCTTCAATTTCTTTCTTCAGTGACTTAAAATTTTTGTCAAATATATCTGTTACATCTTTGCTTATAGTTACTTCAAGGTATTTTATACTATCTGTAGCTATTATAAAGGATGGTGTTTCCCTTATTTCTTTTTCAGCCCTTTTATCTTTGGTGTATAGGAGGGCTACTGATTTCTTTGACCTAATCTTCTATCCTGCTACATTGCTGAAGGTGTTTATCAGCTGTAGGACTTCCCTGGTAGAATTCTGTGGGTCACTTGTGTATACAATCATATCATCTGAAAATAGAGATAGTTTTACTTCTTCTTTTCCAATTTGTATCCCTTTAATCTCCTTTAATTCTCTTATTGCTTTATCTAAAACTTCAAGAACTGTATTGAATAGATAAGGAGAGAGAGGACATCGTTGTCTAGTTCCTGATTTTAGTTGGATTGCTCTGAGTTTTTCTCCATTAAGTTTGATGTTGGCTATTGGCTTCTTCTAAATTGCCTTTACAATATTTAGGTATTTCCCCAGTATTCCTGATCTCTCCAGGGCTTTTATTATAAAGAAGTATTGGAATTTGTCAAAGGCTCTTTCAGCATCTAAGGATATGATGATGTGTTTTTTTTCCTTCAATTTGTTTATATTATGGATGACATTTATGGTTTTTTCCTATGTTGAACCAATCCTGAATTTCAGGGATGAAGCCTACTTGGTCATGGTGAATGATATTTTTTATATATTGTTGCATACGGTTTGTCAACATTTTGTTGAAAATTTAACCATCAATATTCATGAGTGAAATTGGTCTGTAGTTCTTCTTTGTTGTGTCTTTGAGTGGCTTCAGTATTAGGGTAATAGTGGCCTCATAAAAGGAATTTGTCAATATTCTTTCAGTTTCTATTGTGTGAAATACTTAGAGGAGTAATGGTAGTAATTCTTCTTTGAATGTCTGGTAGAATTCAGCATGAAGCCATCTGGACCTCGTTATTTTTTACTTGGGAGGCTTTTAATGGCAGTTTCAATTTCCTTTAGGGTTATAGGTCTGTTTAGGTAATTAATCTGTTCTTCATTTAATTTTGGTAAATGGAACCTGTCTAAAAAGCTGTCCGCTTCTTCTAGGTTTTTCATTTTTGTGGAATATAGATTTTCAAAGTATGACCTGATAATTCTCTGGATTTCCTGGAGGTCTGTTGTTATGTCCATCTTTTCATTTATGATTTTGTTGATTTGGATACTTTCACTCTGCTTTTTCATTAGTTTGGATAAGGGCTTATCTATTTATTGATTTTATCTAAGAACCAACTCTTTGATTCATGGATTCTTTTTTATGTTCATAGCAGCATTATTCATAATAGCAAGAACCTGGTAACAACCTAGATGCCCCTTCACTGAAGAATGGATTAACAAACTGGTACATCTACACAATGGAATACTACTCAGCAGTAAGAAAAAATGACATTCTATAATTTGCAGGCAAATGGATGGATATGGATAATATCCTCCTGAGTGAGGTTTCACAATCCCAGAAAGATAAACAGGGGATGTATTCACTCATTAGTGGGCTTTAAACATAAAGCAAAGCATGTCCAAGCTGCAAACCACTAACACTGAATAGCTTGGCATCTGAGGCACCTTGAATTTGAACTGGCATTTTGGAGCCCATTCCCTCCAGAGGAATACTTGAGTCAGTCTTTATGTGGGGATGAGGAAAGTGTATTTGCCTGGAGTGGATGCTGAACTAAGCCACCTTGCAATCTTGAGACCTCCTGTCCTGTCGGGAGGAGATAAGGAAATGGGGAAAAGAGTGACTTGTAGGGGCGGGAGGGGAAGGGCATTTGAACAAGGGAATACATGGATAAAAATGAGACTTTATTAATAATAAAAAACAAGAAAAAAGAAATTAATTTCTCAACAAATAATCTTACTCAAGTAAGCCTATGGATCTGGCCATGATGTCTGGCTGTCAGGATTTCAGTGAATCTGGCTATGATGGCTGACTGTCAGAATTTCAATAGATCTGGCTATGATAGCTGCCAGTCTTTTATTATGCTGCATTCCCCTTTCAGTGTATAGTTCTGGAAATTCTGTGCACTATCTTGACAGATGGTTTCGCCCTTAATTTTATTGCTTCCTATATGTAACACAATTAATTCATGTATAGTGTAGTCACTCATTATCACTACTACTCAAACATTCAGTCACTTAAATTACTGCCTGGAGTGTCAACTTTAAAGCAGGAAATCAAACCTATTTTAGGATTTAATAAACACAACTAACTACTCTTATTTAGAATTTCATAAATATAATTGTGTATACAACAAAACTCATTATATTTGAGTAATATTCAAACAACTCTTGCCAATGCACAGTTTAATTCAGTTGATTAAAACAATGCATTTAAAACTTCAAAGCTTACTTATGATGCTTATAAAGAAAACATCTCTAGTGGAATGACACATATTTTTCTCCTCAGGAGTAAAGACTGTAAGCTGGCAGATGGTTTGCTATTACTGCAATGGAAGCAAAATTCTGGTACCTCCCTTAATCTTTGCCTCAGAGTATTTGACCTTAAATGAACCATATAATCTCACAGGGTTTCTTCCCTCTATATTTTAAGGAGTAGTTTGGGACATATAGACCCCAAGATCCCTTTAGCTCAAAAGCTGTGATTGTGACTTATATAGTTCACAATGATATCCACTTAGCTATAAAGCTGATAGTCTGACTTATACCCTTCACAAGTGATCAAAGAGTGCTATGACAAGGGTTCAGAGAATAGGCAAATGTGAGCAAGCATAGGAAAAAATGTCCAGGAGAATATTAATAACCAATTGCTCACATTTCTTTAAAGCAGCCCTGGATGCACACTCCTGTCTAGTAGCCCTTCATCCTATTATTATTTTTAGTGTTGGCATAAGCAGAGAACATTAGCATAGGGTTCTCAGTGCTGTCAGGGTTGCAGAGGGATTTGCAGATCTGAGCTAAGGAAAAATGACTGACTGGTACATTTAATTCATTACTTTTATTGACTTCTGCAGCACCAGTGCTGTTGTACTCAGAAGGGCCATACTGGCTAATAAAATAGGACTTTAGAATTGATGTAGCAAATAAAATGCCGAAAAAGAATGCCATTGTTATTAAAATGTAGTGACACTATTGATTTAAAATAAATATATTAGACAGTTTGCTGTGCATTTAGGACTGGACTCAGACTTTGAAGGCAGCATTTGGGTTATGGGTTTACATGACAAATGAAAGGCTTCTTGCTAGGAGAAGTAATGTAGTTTTATGTGGCAGAATTACCATGGAAACAGAAATAAATCCTGAAGCTAAATAGGGTTGTGAAATCCTGTCTTCTGAGTTCAGCTTTCAGGTTCTGTAGAAGGAATTCATGGAAAGCTTACCACAGCTTTCCTTTTAAATGAAAAATTATAGTCTTGTTTCTTCTCACTTCATATTATCACTTAGATTTTGCTTTTCACTGAAATTTCTAAAATGATGGTAGGCTTAAATGAATCACATACATGTTTATACCTTGGCTCAATTTTTGTAAACATACTGCATGACTATATGTGCACCTGCTTGCATGTGCGTGCAAGCATACACACACACACTCACACACACACACACACATAGACATACACTCACACACACACACCCCTAACAGCTCTGCTTTGTACAAAGTGCCATGTAAACATGAGTGATCTCATAGGCTTGGTGTTTAATTATCCTGGGAAGCACACACAGCTTCTAAAAACACCATGATGAAATTTAAGTATGTTTACATTTGTCTACAAATAACTGTGACAAAGAGCAATAAATTTTCTTGCAATTTAATGTTACACACACACACACACACACACACACACACACACACACACACTTATTGGACTTCTAAGGAGGGTAGACAATCCACTGTAGCTGGAATTAACAGGTGGTTGTGAGCCACTAGGTATGGGTTCTCGGCACCAAACTCTGGTCTTATTCAAGAGCACTATCTTCTTTTGGTCATTGAGCCATTTCTCCAGCCTTAGTCTTAGATTTCTTTCATAAGAAAGCTAAGAGTGGGCTGGAGAGATAGCTCAGCCATTAAAGGCTAGGTCACAACCAAAAATATAAGAAAGCTAAGGGTAATGGTATGAAGAGATGGCTCTGCTTTCTTAAGAGCATTTGCACTCTTCAGAGAGCTTAACTTCAAATCATTTTAGTCATCCCTCAGTACTTTATGGAACGTGCTTATTCATTCACATTAAGGCAAAAGCCATCAAATTGGCTATATTCATCACTTTGTCAATGGTGTCCCAGGAATGCATGACCAACTAGACACACTCAGATTTGATGTACCACTGGGAGCCCAGGCTCGATCCTCCTCAAGGCTCCTCAAGGTTGCAGAACACAGCCTCTAGTCATGTCATTCTGGCTCTCACTAATACCTTGGTTGTCTGAGTTTTCTCCATCTGTAACCACCATCATTCATGCTGGCTATCTTGAAGCCTGCTGTCCTACAGGTTTCAGCAATGCCAGACCAGAGCATCAGCTGTCCCTGCAACTGTTGCTGCTGGAGCTTCTGAGAAGGCTGCTGAATCTTTGCCACTGCTGGGTTTGCAGTGGCTGTTCAGGCCTAGACTTTGCTTTTCTCCTCACTGACCCATTTCCTGTGTCTAAAGATCCTTTCTAAGAAAAAGCAAGGACACTGGCACACCTATTCTATTCAGACTCTTAACAATTTATTAGACTTTTGTGACTTTTAGCCTGTCCTTTAATAGATAGATAGAGATACTTGCTGTAACCTAACTGTAGCTCCTCTGGTTACTTTTAAATAACTTTGTACAGCTATCTATTATTACCCTATTCTACATATACAATTTTACTCCCAAATTAAATCATTTCATATGTAACTTCAATTTCCTGAGAGCTCACTTCAACCTTCAATGTCCATCACTTTCTGTCCTGTATCCATTCCCATGTTTGGGCACCATATGTCAATTCCACATAGACATTTATTACAATCCTGGACTGTAGCATGTGGATTAGAAATTATAGAGATAGAAAAAATAGACAGAAACAGAAAACTGAAGAGTCAGGGTGGCTGTCAGTGAATACTGTAGCAGCCCAGATTGTTTTTCTCATGAGTTCTTTACACTCCAGCAAAGGGGAGAGGCAAACACAGACAGGTGTAAACACTTCTTCAATTCTCAAAACATAGAATATCTGGTAATAACATTTTTGGCCAAAACATCCTATTATGTAGCCTTGTGAAGGAAAACAAGCTCAGAGTCTCTGACTTTGAGTCAAAATGGAAACAAGCTACAAGTTGGAATCTATGAGTTCCCATAAGACAAAGTGAATATTTTGGTACTGTACAAACATGGTGCACTAAACAACTACACATGGAGGTAGAATAGTTTTTCCAATAATTTGTGCATTCATAGAAGTGAATTTGAAAGCTGAGGTAGTCTGAAGCAGTGACTGACTGGAGTAGATTTACTACTTTTGGCGTACTAGGGTGTGGGCTTGGTTTAATGTGTGAATTTCAATTCTGTTTCCACTATGAATTCTATTTGTAAATAAGTAATTTTTCTTCTCAAAAGTTACTCTCTGATGACATGAAATTTGTATCCTTACATTGAACTAGAAAAAGTACTGGTTTTCAAGAAGCTTTCAACCTTGTATATTTTATCTTAATAATTTGTGTGTTTTAGTTGCCATGATAAGGCGATTCCACAAAAGACAGTTGTTAGCCTCTCTTTCTAATTCACTTTAAAAGACTAGACATGGCTTTGCACACAAAATCATTAGTTTATTGTATAGAATAAAGCTCTTAGTGATTTAAAATAGATTAAAAATTAGACTTTGGGTTTTTGATAGGCATTCTATTTTATAAATTTTTACCTTAATTTGCAATGGAATTACGACTGCAATCATTAAAAAAATCTCTAAGTTGACTTTGAATCAATGAGTTTATCTTTATCTTTTAAAGTGCACTGGACAGTATTTTTAAAATAAACATCATATCTAAATGAGTATTTTAAAATTAAGTAATTGACATGTAAAAGTACTGAGGTAACAGCACTAGAGAAACACTCACCATGCCATGCATTCTATTAGGGAATAAATCAGATAGGTCACCTCCAGCGCCTTTATAATATGTGAATAGGTAATATATACCAGGTATATATAATCATGAGTGAGTATAATACCTAGTTAAGAGAGCTGATAGATAATAAGAGTGAGGCAGATTGGAAGGTAGTAGGAGCCATGGAATAAACTCATTAAGCTTTTAAACATTTTCATAAGAAAGGCATGTAATCTTTTTATAGTTAGAACTTCTTATTAAAATACCTCCTATATCCCTCATATGAAAGACCTACTTCCCAAATATGTTGTGATAATAGTAACAGTAAGTTATTCTCAGATTTAAGATTAACAAATATTCTTAAGCATTAGCTTTATTGTGTAGAAGACAAAGGGGTTTTTTAGTAAGAAAGTGTTAACAGAAGAATCATTTTTCAATTAGAATCACAAATTCTTCTCTGAAGTCTGTAGTAAAATCATATGTGCATCCCAAACTTTTTCACTTATAAGCTGAGTATTACATATACCAGTCTGTGGAGACTGAGGTCTGATTTCAATATTTACAAATCTTAGGTCTTTGTGAAGTAGGAAAATCTCTTTTGTTTGTAGTTATAAATAACTGGCAAAGTCTTCCCAGGGCATGTCCAAGCAAAGGATTTTAATGGACTGGAGTTCCTTCTGCTTTGTTGAAAACTATGTGAAATTAACCTTAGAAATGAATGGTCTAAAAAAATGGTCTATGCAGAAGAATAGGCAAAGAAAATGGATGTGGAATGGAATAGACAATAGACTAGAAATCAGATGAGCTGAGTTCAAGTTCTGGGTCCATCAAGTGTATGGTATAGAAACCAGATATTTTTGCTTCTATAGCATATGGAAGTTGGTATGTATACTAATGCAAAAATTGTGTGAATTAATACACATACGTGCCTTTTCACATAGGAAAATACACACACAAAAGCAACAGTCATGAGGGTGATTCATAATTGTCTTCCATTTTTCTTATTTTACCTATATTTTAGTTGTACAAAAATAATTTTACTACCTCTACCAGAGAGCTGTTATAAATTCCTTATACAAATATCAGACCATGATAAAACATTATATTCATTGTCTTCAACCAGTGTTTTCTTTTTTTTTATTTTAAAGATGTTTATTCCAATATTTGCCACATGATAAGTATTATTTTAAAAGTTTTTTAAAAAAACAGGAAAATGCATCTGGTATAATTTCTTAATTATAAGTAATGTTAAAAGCTGATTGCCTTTCACTACCCACATCCCCTTACTTTGTGATGCTTTCTCAGATAGGGACCCTGTTTGTCCCTGTGGCCACAGTGTCCATCAGCAACCTTATTCTTAATGACACAGAGAGAAAAACATTTAACCATTAAAGACCATGAAGGACATAAACCAAAGCTGGTTCCACATACGCTGTACTGTCCCAGCTCCATCTGTGTCTTGGAGGTTGGAAATCACAGTGTAAGTGCAGGCTGGATATGCCAATTCATGGACCCAGTGCTTAGCTCCTTGCTCGAGGAAATGCAAATCAAAACAACTTTGAGATACCTATTAGAGTGGCAAAAATAAAAGGCACAGATGACAGCCTATGTTGGAGAGGAAGTGGAACAAGGGGAACACTCCTCCATTGTTGGTGGGAGTGTAAGCTTGTGTAGCCACTTTGGAATGCAATATGACGGTTTCTCAGAAAATTGACAATCAATCTCCCCAAGGACCCTGCAATACCATTTCTGGGTGTTTACCCTAAAGAGGCACATTCACACTACAAAGGTATTAGCTCAACCATGTTCATGGCAGCAGTATTTGTAATAGCAAGAACCTGGAAACAACCTAAATGTCCCTCAAGTGAAGAATGGATTAACAAACTGTGGTACATCTACACAATGGAATACTACTCAGCAGTAAGAAAAAATTGATATCCTAAAATTTGCAGGCAAATGGATGGATTTGGAGAATATCCTCCTGAGCGAGGTATCTGAAACCCAGAAAGATAAGCAGGGGATGTACTTACTCTTTAGTAGATTCTAAACAAGAAAAAGGAAAAAGGAAAGCATGTCCAAGCTGCAAACCACAACTCCTGAACAGCTTTGGATCTGAAACACCTGGGAGTGGCACCTCAGGTACTCAGTGGTACTCAGTCTTGAGTTAGGGAGGAGAATACTGTATTTGCCAGGAGTGGAGGCTGAACTAAGCAATATTGGGACAGTGGGACCTTGGGACTGTCTGCTGCCTGCCCAGGGGGTGGGGGATGGGGAGTTGTGGAGAAGAGAGAATGATCTGATGTGGTGGGAGGAGGAAGGGACCTTGAATAAGGATATACAAGGATAGAAACTATGACTTCTTTGTTAATAATAATAATAATAATAATAATAAGACTTAGTCAGGAGTTTTTCTGGAGGGAAAGGGCTCCAAGGTGCCAGTCCAAAGTGTTTCAGATGCCAAACTGTTCAGTGTTTGTGGTTTGCAGCTTGGACATGCTTAGCTATTTTTGTTTAAAGTCCACCAATGAGTGAGTACATTCCCTGCTTATCTTTCTGTGTTTGTGAGACCTCAAATCAGGAGGATATTCTCCAAATCCATCCATTTGCCTGCAAATTTTAGGATTTCATTTTTTCTTACTGTTGAGTAGAAATCCATAGTACATACGTACCATAGTTTGTTAATCCATTTTTCAGTTGAGGGGCATCTAGGTTGTCTCCAGGTTCTTGCTATTACAAATAATGCTGCTATGAACATAATTGAGCTAATACTTTTGGGGTACAAATGTCCATCTTCAGGTTATATGCTCCGTAGTGGTATGGCTGGGTCTTTGGGGAGATTGATTCCCAGTTTTCTGAGAAATCACCATACTGGATTCCAGAGTGGCTGAACCAGCATACACTCCCATCAACAATGGAGGAGTGCTCTCCTTGTTCCACAACCTCTCCAGCATAGGCTGTCATCTGTATGTTTTATCTTAGCCAATCTGACAGGTATAATGTGGTATCTCAGAGTTATTTTGATTTGCATTTCTCTGAGGACTAAAGGTGTTGAGCACTTTTTCAAGTGCCTTTCAGCCATTTGTAATTCCTCTGCTGAAAATTCCCTTTTTAGTTCTGAGCCAAAATTTTGTTTGTGTAATATAAGGTACTGGGCTCTAGATTCTTGAGTTCCCTATATATTTTAGAGATCCTTAATAGGTAACTTGGAGGACTGGTGAAAACCTTTTCCCATTCTGTAGGCTGTCGTTTTGTCTTATTGATGTGTTGCTGGCTTTACAGAAGCTTTTCAGTTTTAGGAGGTCCAACTTATTGATTGTTGTTCTTATTGTCTCTGCCTCTGGTGTTAGATTTAGGAAGTAGTCATCTGTGCCAATTTGTTGGAGGGTATTTCCCAATTTCTTTTCTATCAAGTCAGTGTGGCTGGGTTTATGTTGAGGTCTTTGATCCACTAGAATTTGAGTTTTGTGCAGGGTGACAGGCTTGGATCTATTTGCATTTTTCTACACATTACCAACAAGCTATGCAAACACCATTTGTTAAAGATACTATCTTTTTTTTCCACTGAATAGTTTGGGCCTTTTTGTCAAAGATCAGGTGTTCATAGGTTTTTGGGTTAATGTCTGGATCCTCAATTCTAATCCATCGATCCACAAATCTGTTTTTATACCAGTACCAGGCTGTATTTATTACTCTAGTTCTGTAATATAACTTGAAGTCAAAGATAGTGATGCCTCCCGAAGTTCTTTAGTGAAGAAAAATTGTTTCGGCAATCATGGCTTTCTTGTTATTCCAAATGAATTTGAGTACTGCTCTTCCAAGGTCTGTAAAAAATTGTTTTGGAATTTTGATGGGAAGTGCATTGAATCTGTAGATTTCTTTTGGTAGAATTGCCATTTTTATTATGTTGATCCTAACTATCCAGGAACATGGAAAATTTTTCTATTTTCTGATATCCTTTTCGGTTTCTTTCTTCAGTGACTTTAAAATTTTGTCAAATAGATCGGTTACTTCCTTGGTTATAGTTACTCCAAGGTATTTAATGCTATTTTCTGCTATTGTAAAGGGTCATATTTCCCTTATTTCTTTTGCAGCCTTTTTGTCGTTAATACATAGGAGGGCTACTGATTTCTTTGAGTTAATCTTGTATTCTGCTGCATTGCTGAAGGTATTTATCAGTTGTAGAAGTTTCCTGGTAAAATTTTGTGGATCATTTATGTTTCAATCATATCATCTGCAAATAGAGATAGTTTCACTTCTTCTTTCCAAATTTGTGTCTCCTTAATCTCCTTTCATTCTCTTATTGCTTTAGCTAAACTTCGAGAACTATATTGATAAATACATAGGTGGGGAGAGGACATACTTGTCTAGTTTCTGATTTTAGTAGGGTTGTTTTGAGTGTTTTTCCATTAATTTTGATGGTGGCCGTCAGCTTCTTGTAAATCGTCTTTATTATATTGAGATATTTTCCCTGTATTCCTGAACTCTCCAGAGCTTTTATCATGAAGGAGCATTGGATTTTGTCAAAGGCCTTTTAAGAATGTAAGGATATGATCATATGTTTTTTTTCCTTCAGTTTGTTTGTATGATGGAAGACATTTATGGGTTTTTTGTATGTTGAACTATTCCTGCATTTCTGGGATGAAGCCTACTTGGTAATGGTGGATGATATTTTTTATATGTCGTTGTGTACAGTTTGTCAAAATTTTGCTGAGAACTTTAACATCAATATTCATAAAGGAAATTGCTCTGTAATTCTCATTCTTTGTTTTGTCTTTGAGTGGCTTGGGTATTAGGGTAATTGTGGTCTCATAAAAAGAGTTTGGCAATATTCCTTCAATTTCAACTGTGTAATACATTTTAAGGATTATTGGTAATAGCTAATCTTTGGATATCTGGTACAACTCTGCACTGAAACCATCTGGACCTGGACTTTTTTACTTTGGAGGCTTTTAATGACAGCTTCAATTTCCTTTAGTGTTATAGGCCTGTTTAGGTATTTAATCTGATCTTGATTTAATTTTGGCAAATGGTACCTGTCCAAAAATCTGTCCATTTCTTCTAGGTTTTCCATTTTTGTGGAGTATGATTTTCAAAGTATGACCTGATAATTCTCTGGATTTCCTTGGGGTCTGTTGTTATGCCCCCTTTTCATTGTGTTTTCTTATATGCAAGAATACTGCTTGACTACTCAGGTACTAAATGTTCTTTCAATATGAACTAGCTACTTAGACATTTCCTTTTCCTGTCTATCTCTGTTTCTGCCTGTCTGTCTCTCTTCTCTCCTCCCTTCCCTTCCCTCTTCCTTTCCTCCCTTCCCCTCCTCTTCTCTTCTCTTCTCTTCTCTTCTCTTCTCTTCTCTTTTTCCTCCCCAAGACCTAAGTATCTTTTCTCTTGTGTCCAAAACTTTATCAATCAAGGAAAACCAGTGTTCTATACTTTATGTGTAAGAGAAACTTCACATTATCAGAAGAATACTATTTCTCAGAAAGGGGGATATATCTATGATAAAAAAAGCAGATCTTTTAAAGTGCAGAACAATTTGGAATTGGACTGAATATTTTGTTATAAATTTAATATTTTAGTGCATAGTGAGTTGAGGCTCCTGAGGTTAACTACTGATCAGCAAGCTGTTAGTTTTAGAAATGACAGTTTTGTTAAATTTGCAGTCCTATTTTTTAGAAATGTATTTTCTCAAGCACAGAAACAAATAATTTTTTTCCAGTTTTTATTTGCCTAAGATCAGAGTAAGTGTGTGGTACTATCATAACTCAATCCTAATAACAATATTATTTACATATTTCTTGAGAGTACAAGTTTCTCTCAGTTCATCTTTTTTCATCTTTTAGAAGAACTTGAGGGATAATAACCAACTTGTTGTTTATACTTCAGATGATAGATCTGAGAGAATCCAACTGTCAAGGGAAGGCAGGGCTAAACCTTAATTATACCTCAGGGTAGCATGCTTCTGGGAAGCAGTACTTGCCTACTCTTCAGGAGAAAAGGACAGTAAAAGCATTGAAACTAGACCCCTTGGGAAACTGGCTCTGTGGAAAGGGACAAGTAGATGTCAGAACAAAGCAGAGAGGTTTCTAATGAGGCTGGTATGACTCTGACTAAATAAAAATTTAGTAGTAGACAGAAGGAAACCCAGTGTCAGCCAATCTACCTTTCACTTTCTATGTGTTCCTGTTTCTCTCCAAATAAGATTCATTCCTCCTGGTGATGGTTACCTTACAGAGTCATTCTTCCGCAAGTTAAGTATGATTGTTTTCTTTCAGTTATAAAATTAATTTAGTGCCTGATAGAAAGAGTGACTGTGAGTCATGTATAAGAATGTAAATGAGAATCATGATATACATGACTCATTTGCTAGCTTGTCAGTACTGTTTTGTGTAAAGCTGAAGTTCATTAGTAGTAATTTTGGCAATGCATATTTCTGATTTCAATGTTGTTGAGTAGTTCTGGAGACATCTAGACATTTAATTTACATGAAATTTAGATGGTAAAACATGTACTAATTATATGGAAGCTTAAAACAATGTAGTACAGACTCTGAAAAAAACTGCTTTTTTTAAAAAGTGAAAATACACACTTAAATTTTTATTCTTTAAACATATGCACTGGTTGAAAAGTTGTAGTTTCTCTTTTCTTATAGGCCTTTCACATATTATTTCTTTCAAAATCACTTATTTGTCATATACTACAAATTTAATGTCCACTACTCCAATTCATGCAGATCATAGGCATGCCACTTCTTTAATATTTTGTAAGAATTAAAAACATAATCTAATAATTAGGAATTCTCTTTTCATCTTTTACAACTGGGTAAAAGATAAATTAAACATTTATTTACATTTTACTACTTACACAACTTAGATTTATAATATAAAATACAAGGCTTGGGTTGTTTAAATAGACACATAAGAAAAAATAAATTTTATATTATCTTTATATGCATTTAATTCAGTTATTAATGAATATATCGAATTACAAATGAGTTGTCAGTAAAGAAAGCTGAGTGAGATTTTAAAATGAAGAAATAAAAAAGGAAGAAAGAAAATGAGGGAAAGAGAAAGAGAAAGAGTGAAGGAAGAGAGAAAGACAAAATAACTTGTTACCATTGTTAGGATATTTAGAGTCTAAAAGAAGGAAACAGGGTTAAGAGGCTAAAGTAGGAGAATTAACTGCATTGAGATCAAGAGGCCAGTCCACCTATATAGTAAGTTATAGACCAGCATTGACTACATAGTGAGACTCTGACTCAAGAAATAAAATAATCAACCAAAAGAGTAAGATTTTTTTTTCTTACTATTTACTTTTAAACAGCAGTAATTTGGATACAGGAAATAAAATGGATAATTGCCTTCAAATACCCAAATTTAAATTTTATACTTTATAACTAAATTTAAATTTTATATTTTTACTAAATATACTTGTAAACCAATTTTGTCTTAGCACATGGCTGTTTTCTAATATGTTTCAATGATGAGACTGTTCTGTCAGAAGATATCTGAGGATATTCTATTAGTGTTGAGGAAGGAGGCTCCCTGTCAAGCACACATATCAATAGGAAACCATAGCAACACAAAGCTCCTGTACATCCTACCTCTAGGCAGAGCTACATGATCTCTCAAACTCTACTGCCAGTCACAGTAGAGTTCACTGGGGAACTTTCCAAAAACATTCATATCTAAATTGCAAACACAGAGGATCACATTTACCAATGTTAATGGGCAGGCTCCATAGTGAGATTGTAGCTCAAATCCTAATTGGTTTTAATAAAAATTTGGAGCCAGATATCAGGGTAAATGCTGAAAGGTAAGAAAGAAAAAGGAGCCACCTAATAAAGAGACTTCTAACAAACCTCTAACAAACCTTTAGGCCTAAAGGGGGAGATTCTGTCTCTTAGATTCCTCAGACTGAAAAGACTAAACTCTTGTCTTCTCACATTTTATATTTCATTCTCTGCCCAGCCATATATTCTCAACATTTTTAGCGTTGGGATTAAAGTCATTATGTTTCCCAAGTACTAAGAACAAAGGCAGGAGATTCCATGTGCTAGGATTAAAGGTATTTGCTTCTACTGCCTGGCCTCTATGGCTAAATGGTGGCTGGCTTTGCCCTCTGATCTTCAGGCAAGCTTTATTTATTAGAACATTCACAAAATATCACCTAATGGGACAATTAAAATTCTTTTGGAGACTCCAGTGTGCAGATAAACTAGGAACCACAGCTTAAAGGTTTTAAGACTCACTTGTGATACAGCTGTTTAATATTTAGTTGAAAATTAATCAAACACACAGGAAAATGATTAAAATGTTTACTGAGTGATCTCTGTGCGTCAGTGCTGAAGGTTTTCCCTGTTCTGTCTTCTTGCTGAAGTAAAAATTAGTCTCAGAGAGTTAAACAAGTCATTACACAAAGCTACCCAGTGAATTCATTAATTAATTCATTATGATACTTTGCTTTGTATAGAGGCAAATTTATTCCACCTTAAATTCAGATCAGAAAATACTAACTTACTAGCACATCCCCCTGGCCCCGCCAACATACACATTATTAGACAATGTTTAACATGGAACCAAGTGCTGACAGAAATAAAATCCTAATCTTTCTGAAAAGAAATGAGTTTATGTCTCCTGAGAAAACCCCACGCTTAAACAAAGTCCTATTACCCATCAACTAATCCCCAGAAGACTCACTGGAGTACATGTATCTACTGGAGTGCTGACTTAGAAGGTGACCATAATAAATAGTCAGTGTTGACTACTTGGCAGCCAATATTAATCAGTGCCTTCCACAATGTCTCCTAAGAGACTGTATTACTACTTTCCTAGGTACTTAGGTTTCAGAAACAGGGGTGGAGAGCGATCAATATTACAAAAAGAATATGCAACCAATAAATCTTTGTCTTCATATAACAGTTGAGCAGATGTGCATTATATCCTGCCAGATGATCTGGAAAACAATGTCACTCTAGAGAAGTTAGAACAGACAATACTTTATTCCATATCTGTGTCTATTTTAATCCCTCCATTCCTTTGCCTTGCACTTCTCTTTTTCTACTCCTGTTGACTTTACTCAAAAGATTTGCTTTGCTTTGGTTGTTCTTAACAGGTTTTAACCATCTGTATCTGAAGTATTTATGGGGCATGTTTTTCTTATGTCAGTCAAAAGGATCTGTAAACTCGAACCCAATGTTATTCTTCATTTTGAGGACTCTATTGTAACCTTCAACCACTGTTATGAGATTGGGACAAAACTGATTTTTTTCTGTTAATGGCCAGTGATTCAGGGCAGAAGAAAATAAAGGATTTTCCCCATGTTCTTTTCTGTTTCTGTCTTTGTGTAATGTTAGAAGAGAATTACTGATTCTCACAAGAACCTGAAGTGTAGCTTTCATAAATTTTCAGGGAAAATCCTCTGTCATGAGGCTAAAGGCTAGGATTTCTGAGTAAGATACAAGGTATAATTGCCTGACTATGAGTCAGGTAGGCTAGGCTCACTAAAGTCAAGGAGGTATGGTTGACTTATATAGAATGACATTGACTAGCCTTGCTCTTATTGATAAAGGAGTCTGCAATGCCAACCAATGGCATGCTGATATTTTTGTTCAGCTGTAGTTAATCAACAAGGTTTTCTGTCCAAAGACAGCGATAGTTCTGTTTAGCTATCTTTCCATTAGACCAATATATTTGGGACTTTGGAGAGCCTTTGTATAACAGAGAAATAATGAATTGAAGACGCATGGTCATCTGAACTTAGAAAGGGATCCTGCCATGGAGGGTTAGAAGCCAAAGGAAATTTGCTGATAGATAGCAAATCATTTGTTTTCAGAAGTAGATATGGAAGACTATAAATGGTTAGGGTTAGAAGTTTGGGCAGATGAGACTCAGGCCTCATCACGGTACTTAGCAACTCTGAGCTCAGGATGAGAGAAGACTCATTGTCTGTTTTCAGTAGATTGAGAAAGGGGTATTTAATAATTAACGACTAATAAAATTCACCTTGCAACAAATTTTTCTATTAAAGAATAATATTTATGCTATGCTACTAGTACTGTTGAGAGACAGAATAATGTTAAGCTGGTCAGCCAGTAGGAGAAAGACATCTGTCTATGAAAAGACCAAATATAGTTAGTAGTCCATTGGTATCTACTCTGGGGTAAATCTTTCCCCTTGGATCCCAAAGTTTTAAAATGTTCAAGTCTTTCATATAAATTATTAGATTAGATTACACCTTTATATTCTCCCATATAATTCAAATAATCTCTAGATTGTTTGTTTTCTAATAAAGTATAATGCTTATAAATTCTTTTATCTTTCCCTCTTTTTTAAAAAAAATATTTATTTTTATATACTTTGTTTTAAAATATTTTTATATAAATAAAAAAGAACAAGAAATTTATCCAGATCCAAAGTCTGTAACTCCTTAACTTTTTTGCAGTTAGAATTAGCATGTAAAATGGAAGCCATGAAACCTCACATTAAGTTGTATACTTTTAGTATTAACTGTATTTAATATACTTACCACTCAATGTAAAAGTTTATGTCCAAGTTAGAACTGGAGAAACAATTTACTTTATTTTATCTTTTATTATTTGTGTCCACTGCCTGCATTTGTTCTTCCCCATCTTCTTGTATTCAGAGCTCTTATTCTGTTTCCTTTATGTTATATTCAAATAGTTATTGTTTTACATATTAATTAGGAGATTCTATATGCTTTCAGTAAAGAAGCAAAGCTTCCCAAGTGTTTCTTGTCCATGTTTGTGAGCATCATGAACATGTAGAATTCAGACACATGAAGCCTCTCATGTTTAAGACAATCTCTTAGCCTTTAAGAGACTGGTATTCCAGTTCTGCACATAATCTCCTTGAGTTTCTGTTCATTGGTGGAAAAAACTATCTTGGAAAATATGAAGCTTTGTCTTTATTTTAACTCTGCCATTTTTTTTCTAGTACTTCTGTATCTATTGCTCAATGAACTCTCTGCCTAGTTACAGATACAGAAAGATAGGACAGGGATTCTTTCGACAACTCTTTTCTACTTCACAAGCTATATATAAATTATAAGGTTTGCAGGTGAGACATGAAAGCCAGGTGAATGCTAACACCACAACTACCCCTCTTTCTGCTACTCTACCTTTCCCAAACTGTTGACAGATAAAGCCAACAAAATCTGGCTAGAACATCTTCAGAGAGAGACTCTTCCTTGTTCATTAACAAGGATCATTTTATTTAATTTGGAAGCTTAAAATTGTCTTATTTTCTAGAACTTTGATAAAGATACAATATTCTTTCACTATGTGTGATGAAATATGAATATTTTTAGAGATTACTTATAGCTTTTGGTCTTTCCCCCTTAAACAACAGGCACACATGCAGTCATAATCCTTATTGAATTCTATGTGACAAGGTCATTGAAGATATAGATGTTCTGATACAACTTGTGATTTGAACTTATATTTTTGAGGCTAATAAATGAGATGATATTCATCAACCCTTCAATAAGGCTTTAGAAGGATCACAAAAGTCATGATAGTGTAAATCTACTTGTTTAGTAAGAATACAGCCATTGTTAACTACTGAATTGTCACTACCAAGATAAAATGGATGAGGATATTTTTCCTTAGAAGATGTTCATATGCCTGTCTTCCTCTCAACCTTTCTAAGTGGCCAGAGCTTTATGCTTCACATATAAACACTTTTAACAGTGGAATGATTGTTTCTCTAAACTTGCAGACATGCAGGGTAGATTCTGTGGGAATTTTGTTGTTGCTGTTGTTGTTGTTTGTTTGTTTTGTTATTTTCTCTCAGTGACTTCTCCAGATGTCCTGTATTACAAATTCCAAAAGTTGCTGTTAAAAATTTAAATTTCTGTGCCTGAATTGGCATTCCCAATCAGAGTGCCCAAGAACAGAGATTAGAAAACATCATTTTGATAAGCATGGTGGTACATGCCTTTAATTCCAGCACTTGGGAGGCAGAGAAATACAAATCTTTTTGACTTAGAAAATCACTCTATTATTGCAACTTTGTCTATAAAGCAAGTTCCAGGAAAGATAGGGCTATTACACAGAGAAGCTCTGTCTCAGAACAAACACACAAACATACAAAGCCCAAAAAAAGAAAGTAACATTTTACATTCATTACATAGAAGGTAGATAAATTAATTGTTGAATCTAATAGTTTATAGAGAAACTGGAAAATACATCAGGCTTTTGACTCAAAACCAAAATACCATTTTTTTTTAAAGAAGCAAGAAATCATAGGAACAAAAACTGCACTGTCAACACCTCACAGGTGGTTTAAGGATGAAGAAACTCTCTGGAAGACATTGATGATCTACAAAGATCTTAGGGAGACTGCACAAATGGATGATTCCTACATAGACACAGGGATAAATGTGTTGAGGTTTTGTGGCCCTTCCCACCACCCTCTTATCTGCCTTCCTCCAGAAAGAATAAACTACTACTTGCCCAGATTCCCATAACTCCTTGTTGTAGAAAGTTTCTCCTGGCACCTGTTTTGCCCCGGGAGGTTTGCGACCTGGCATGGGTGGTGGCAGCGGTTTTTATCCCCCAAAGAAATGAAATCACACGCTTATATACTTTAACACTGTTTGGCCCATGTCTTATGCCCATTACTAGCTAGCTCTTTCTTCTTAAATTAACCCATTTCTATTAATCTTCCCGCCACGTGGCTCAGCCCGTGGCTGGCCGGTACCTCTTAAATGTCTGTTCCTCTTGGGGGTCGGATGAAGACTGGCAAACTCCACCCTTCTTCCTACCTGCTTGTGCTCTGATTTTCCACCCACTTCTACAGTGTTCTACATGGACCAAAACAGCTCCTTTATTTATATTATACAGAGAATATTCCACCACAAGTCCTGTTTGAGTTTTTCTATCCTAATCCTATTTCATAAGGGAGACTAGAATGCAACTAAAGGAATTTGTCTCATCAAAATTTTGAGCTATTTACTATAAAGCAAAGTCTAATCTGTGACATCACTATATTACTGCAAAACATTTGATAGTATGAATGCAAGAACACTTTGATAATTGGAAACAATGTATATATTTGGAACATATACAATATCAGAAAATACATTTTATTATTTAACTTTAAGTTTACTTTAAAGTAATAAAAAGTATATGTTTTCATAGTACTGATACATGGTAGGGGAATATGATGATTCTGAGAACCTGACCAAGTAGACCTAGGGTATACCATGATGAAAAGTTCAGTAGGAGTTCGGATTAGATACCAAGTTAAAAATGAAGTATTACCTTCTGGAAATTGTCTTTACAAACATCTCACATAACTGCTCTTCATCATTGATAAAAAAAATAGTAAATACAGCTGTTTTTCACTTAGGTAAAATTAATAATTAAAACATAGTTGTAAATGGTTAAAATAAAAAGGGATACTCACTGACTCATACTACTTAAAAGATGGTTGCCCATATGAAAAACCATTAATGTCATCCATCATATAAACAAACTGAAGGAAAAAAAAAAACACATGATCATATCCTTAGATGATGAAAAAGCCTTTGACAAAATCCAACACTGCTTTATGATAAAAGCCCTGGAGAAATCAGGAATGTTGGGAAAACATCTCATTATAATAAAGGTGATTTGCAAGATGCCAACAGCCAACATCAAACTTAATGGAGAAAAAAAATCAAAGCAATCCACTAAAATCAGGAAACGGACAAGGATGTCCTCTCTCCCCTTAGCTATTCAATATAGTTTTCATAGTTTTAGCTAAAACAATAAGAAAACAAAAGGAAGATTAAGGGGATATAAATTGGAAAAGAAGAAGTGAAACTATCACTTTTTACAGATAATATGATTGTATCCATGAGTTACCTACAAAATTCTACTAAGGAACCCATACAGCTGATAAAAATAAAATGAGTATTGTTCAAGTACATTGCTACTTCAGCAATGTAGCAGGATACAAGAATGACTCAAAGAAAATAGTAGCCCTCCTATACAATAAAGATAAAAGGGCTGAAAAAGAAAAAAGTGAAACATCACCCTTTATAATCACTGCAAATAGCATTAAATACCTTGAAGTAATTATAACCAAAGAAGTAAGAGATCTATTTGACAAAAATTTTAAATCACTGAACAAAGAAATTGAAGAGGATATCAGAAAATGTAAAGATCTCCCATGTTCCTGGATAGGTAGGATCAACATAATAAAAATGGCAATTCTACCAAAAGCAATCTATAGATTCAATGCACTGCCCATCAAAATCCCAACACAATATTTTACAGAACTTGAAAGAACAATACTCAATTTCATTTGGAATGACAGGAAAGCCAGGACTGCCAAAAGAATTTTGTTCAACAAAAAAACCTCAGGAGCCATCACTATCCCTGACTTCAAGTTATAATATAGAACTACAGTAATAAAAACAACCTGGTACTGGCATAAAAACAAACTCGTGGAACAACAGACTCGAATTGAGAAACCAGGCATTAACAAAAACCTATGAACACCTGATCTTTGACAAAGAGGCTCAAAATATTCAATGAAAAACAGATAGTATCTTTAATAAATAGTGTTGGCATAGCTGGTTGGTAGTGTGTAGAAAAAATGCAAATAGATCCAAGCCTATAATCCTGCAAAAAACTCAAATCCAAATGGATCAAAGACCTCAACATAAACCCAGCCACACTGAACTTGATAGAAAAGAAACTAGGAAATATACTTCAACAAATTGTCACAGGTGACCACTTCCTAAATATAATACTAGTGGCACAGACACTAAGAACAATAATCAATAAGTGGGACCTCTTGAATCTGAGAAGCTTCTGTAAAGCCAAGGACACACTCAATAGTATAAAAGGACAGCCAACAGAATGGACAAAGATTTTCATCAATCCTACAAGTGATTGAGGAGAGATCTCTAAATTATATAGAGAACTCAAGAAACTAGAGCCCAAAAACTTGAATAACCCAGTCAAAAAATGGGGTTCAGATCTAAAACGGAAATTCTCAGCAGAAGAATTACAAATGGCTGAAAGGCACTTGAAAAAGTGTTCAACTTCTTTAGTCATAAGAGAAATGCAAATCAAAACAACATTGAGATACCACCTGACACCTGTCAGATTGGGTAAGATAAAAGACACAGATGACAGCCTATGCAGGAGAGGGTGCGAGATAAGGGGAACATTCCTCTATTGTTGGTGGGAGTGTAAGCTTGTTCAGCCACTCTGGAATGCAGAATGGCGGAATCTCAGAAAACAGAATTAATCTTTCCAAGGATCCAGCAATACCACTTCTGTTCATATACCCTAAAGACTCACATTGACACTCCAAAGGCATTAGCTCAACTATGTTCATAGCAGCACTATTCATAATAGAAAGAACCTAGAAACAGCCTAGATGCCCCTCAACTGAAGAATGGATTAACAAACTGGTACATCTACACAATGGAGTACTACTCCGCGGCAAGAAAATATGATATCCTAAAATTTGCAAACAAATGGATGGATTTGGAGAATATCTTCCTGAGGGAGGTATTACAAACCCAGAAAGATAAACAGGGGATGTACTCACTCATTAGTGGACTCTAAACAAAAAAGCAAAAAGCAAAACATGTCTAAATTGCAAACCACAACCACTGAACAGAATCTGAAACACCTTGGACTAACACCTTGCATATCACTCCTTCTAGAGGAACACCTGACTCAGTCTTGATGTTGGGGTGAAGAAGCTGGCTGCCTTGAGTGAATGCTGAATTAAGCCATATTGGGACCTTGGAACCTCCTGCCCTTCTGGAGATGTGGAGAAGAGAGAGTGACTGAAGGGTGTGGGAGTGGTAATGGACTTTGAACAAGGATATACAGGGATAGACAATGTGACTTAATTATTATTAATAATTATAATAATAATAATAAAAAAGATGGTTCCCATCTTATGTTGCTGATTGTAGGAGTGCAGAGGGTAGAAAAGACACTGGTTCTAGGCTTTTTTTTTCCCTTTGTCCATGTCAGTTTTTTACTCTGTTATGAGGGAACACAAGTCAGCAAATTAGACTATATTTTTCCACTGAAAGGAAAGAATAGTGGCATTCTGTCTCTCTATTGGAAAATCCCAGATTAACTTTCTAGTTTGATGGAATATAGAGGTATTTGGTGAAATGTCTATTTCTGTGACCAGAGGAGAAATCTTTGACAGCCTGTCTCATGATCACTAAAAAGTGAAGTCCAGATAATTGGCACAGGCAAAATACAAAGTCCACTTGACCATAGCAGGAGTAGTTCAGGCCAGGGCTTCTTCAGTGTTAACACTATCATTGCAGTCTTTGGTATCATCTTATTAGTATATTAAAATCACAATAGCTACTGGTATAACTACTACCATAGTGTTCTGTTAAATATGTTTTTAGGTTCTTATAGACCTAAAAATATTTTAATAAAAGAATGAAAATGCCCAAGTCTTATTTTATGTATTTTAAATTTTCATATGATCTTCTATCAGTTAGATATTTTATTTAACAGAAATAAAATGTGCCTCATTTCATCTCATCTAGTCTATTCTATCTCAATAGGGTTGGAGAGCAATATGTTTACTCAGTGCCATCTAGGTTGTTCTTCTTGCAACACAGGAACAGATTCATATAAATAATTTCTATTAAATAGGCTGACAAGCAAGGCATATTATATACAAACTTAGAATAGAAACATGGGATTAAGTAGACTTTAATAGCACCCATTTTTCTGAAATATGCAATGTTTAGTGGTACTACTGAATATTATAATTCAGCTTTGCCTTTCTATTTTATTTTTTCCAGGTAGCCTTATGGTTCACTCATTTAGCAACCATATATCAAGCTAATCCAAAATGGTAAGCAGCAAACTAATATTTCAATTGGCATGTTCTACATTGTCTTTACCTACTAAGTCATAGAACCTTAAGGAGAACATGTAGATTTCCTAACACTAAGACCTAAATCTCTATTCACTTTTTTTCTTTTTCTTTTTTTTTTTAATTTTCTTTGTGTTCATCTTTCCCTCTGAATTTTTTTTCCATCCCTGTATATCCTTATTCAAGGTCTCTTCCCCCTCCCAACACATCTGGTCATTTTTTTCCTCTGCAACTCCCCATCCCCTCCCTGGGCAGGGAGCAGACAGTCCTATGGTCCCACTGACCCAGTAATGCTTAGATCAGTCTCCACTTCTGGCCAAAT
>PVIH01018115.1:0-39565 GCA_004025045.1 Sigmodon hispidus | reverse complement strand
GCCAAACTAATCAAAAAACAGAGAGAGTGTGTCCAAATCAACAAAATCAGAAATGAAAAGGGGGACATAACAACAGACCCCCAGGAAATACAGAGAATTATCAGATCATAATTTGAAAATCTGTATTCCACAAAAACGGAAAACCTAGAAGAAATGGATAGCTTTCTGGACAGGTACGATCTACCAAAATTAAATGAAGATCAGATTAATTATCTAAACAGGCCTATAACCCTTAAGGAAATTGAAGCTGTCATTAAAAACCTCCCCAAAAGTAAAAGCCCTGGTCCAGATGGTTTTAGTGCCGAATTCTACCAGACATTCAAAGAAGAATTACTACCGTTACTCCTTCAAACTATTTCACACAGTAGAAACTGATGGAATTTTGCCAAATTCCTTTTATGAGGCCACAATCACCCTAATACCAAAGCCACTCAAGGAAACAACAAAGAAGGAAAATTACAGGCCAATTTCCCTCATTAATATTGATGTGAAATTCTCAACAAAATTTTGGCAAACTGTATACAACAATGTATAAAAGATATCATCCACCACAACCAAGTAGGCTTCATCCCATAAATGTAGGGCTGGTTTAACATACAAAAAACTGTAAACGTTATCCATCATATAAAAAAATTAAAAAAACAAAACCACATAATCATATCCTTAGATGCTGAAAAAGCCTTTGACAAAATCCAGCAGTCCTTTATGATTAAAGCCCTGGAGAGATCAGGAATACAGGGAGAATACCTAAATATAATTAAGGCGATTTACAAGAAGCCGACAGCCAGTATCAAACTTAATGGAGAAAAACTCAAAGCAATCCCACTAAAGTCAGGAACTAGAAAAGGATGTCATCTCTCCCCTTATCTATTCAATATAGTTCTCGAAGTTTTAGCTAAAGCAATAAGGGAACAGAAAGAGATTAAGGGGTTACAAATTGGAAAAGAAGAAGTGAAGCAATCTCTATTTGTAGATGATATGATTGTATACATAAGTGACCCACAAAATTCTTCCAAGGATCTGCTACAGCTGATGAACACCTTCAGCAATGTAGCAGGAAACAAGATTAACTCAAAGAAATCAGTAGCCCTTCTATACACTAAAGATAGAAGAGCTAAAAAAGAAATAAGGGAAACATTACCCTTCATATTACCTGCAAATAGTATTAAATACCTTGGAGTAACTATAACCAAGGAAGTAACAAACCTATTTGACAAAAATTTTAAATCATTGAAGACAGAAATTGAAGAGGATATCAGAAAATGGAAAGCTCTCCCATGCTCCTGGATTGGTAGGATCAACATAGTAAAAATGGCAATTCTACCAAAGGCAATCTACAGATTCAATGCACTGCCTATCAAAATCCCAACACAATATTTTTTGGACCTTGAAAGAACAATACTCAATTTCATTTGGAATAACAGGAAAGCCAGGATTGCCAAAACAATTTTACTCAACAAATGATCCTCAGGAGGTATGACCATCCCTGACTTCAAGTAATACTATTGAGCTACAGTAATAAAAACAGCCTGGCACTGGCATAAAAACAGACTTGTGGACCAATGGAATAGAATTCAGGATCCAGACATTAACCCAAAAACCTATAAACACCTGATCTTTGACAAAGAGTCCCAAAACATTCAATGGAAAAAAGATAGTATATTTAACAAATGGTGTTGGCATAGCTGGATGGATGTTTGTAGAAAAATGCAAATATATCTCAGCCTGTCACCCTGCATAAAACTCAAATCCAAGTGGATCAAAGACCTCAACTTAAACCCAGCTACTTTGAACTTTATAGAAAGGAAAGTGGGAAATACACTTCTACAAATTGGCACAGGTGACCACTTCCTAAATACAACACCAGTGGAACAGTCACTAAGACCAACAATCAATAAGTGTGATCTCCTGAAGCTAGGAAGCTTCTGCAAAGCCAAGGACACTGTTAATAGGACAAAACCACAGCTTACACAATGGGAAAAGATTTTCACCAACCCTACAAGTGATAGAGATCTTATCTCTAAGATATACAAAGAGCTCAAGAATCTAGAGCCCAAAACCTTGAATAACCCAATCAAAAAATGGGGTTCAGATCTAAAAAGGAAATTCTCAGCAGAGGAACTACGAATGGCTGAAAGACACCTGAAAAAGTGCTCATCATCTTTAGCTATCAGAGAAATGCAAATCAAAACACCTTTGAGATACCACCTAACACCTGTTAGTTTGGCTAAGATAAAAGGCACAGAGGACAGCCTATTTTGGAGAGGATGCGGAGCAAGGAGAACAATTCTCCATTTTTGTTGGGAGTGTAAGCTTGTTGAGCCACTTTGGAATGCAATATGGTGGTTTCTCTGAAAATTGAGAATCAATCTCACCAAGGACCCAGCAGTACCACTTCTCGGTGTATACCCTAAAGAGGCACATTCACACTCCAAAGGTATTAGCTCAACTATGTTCATAGCAGCATTATTTGTAATAGCAAGAACCTGGAAACAACCTAGATGTCCCTCAACTGAAGAATAGATTAACAAACTGTGGTACATCTACACAATGGAATACTACTCAGTAGTAAGAAAAAAATGATATCCTAAAATTTGCAGGCAAATGCATGAATTTGGAGAATATCCTCCTGAGCGAGGTATCATAAACTCAGAAAGATAAGGAGGGGATTAGTGGTCTCTAAACAAACAAATAAACAAGAACAAAAGGCAAGTATGCCCAAACTTCAAACCACAACCACTGAACATCTTGGGATCAGAAACACCCTGGTCTGACCCTTCAGATCCCACTCCAACTATAGGAACACCTAACTCACTCTTGAGGAAGAGGAGACAAAACTGGATTTGCCAGTAGTGGAGACTGAACTAAGCATTATTGGGTCAGTGGGACCTTAGGACTTTCTGCTGCCTGCCCAGGGAGGGGATGGGGAGTTGTGGAGAAGAAAGAATGATCTGATGTGGCGGGAGGGGGAAGGGACCTTGAATAAGGATATACAGGGATGGAAAATAAATTCAGAGGGGAAGCTGAACACAAAGTAAATATATGTGTAGCAATCTTATTTACATTATCACCCTTGATAAGTCATAGTTATGATTTTTATCTTCTTTATAGTTATTGTTAATTTATCAGCTTTTTAAACTCATTTTACTGTTTTTCTTGATAAATGCAAAATAAGTAAAGAAGAAGGAAAAAGAAGAAAATTAGATAGTTACAATTATAGTTTTTCTTAGTTATAATAAAAGGTAAATTAGATATGAAACTTTAGACTCACAAGGATAAGTTAGATGATAGAATGTTTTCTTTAATTTTGCTAAATATAAAATAGAAATTGTAACTGTATTTTTTGCTTGATAACTATTTTGTTATATGTAATTATGCTATGGAAAAATTGAAACTTTTCTTTTTGATTAGACAGAAAAGGGAAAGTGATGTGATATTGCTTTCTACGAATTATTATTATATAATAAAGGAATTGTTTTGACCTATGTAAAGCCAGGTTATATTGAGGTAGAAAATCCAAACATAGATAAAGAGGAAGGAGGGAAAATCAAGGGAGATACAATTTAGCCACCCAAGAAACAAGTACACCCAGTGGAGTACAGGTAACCCATGGCAAGACAGCTTAATAGAAATAGGTTGCGTCAAAATGCAAGAGTTAGCTACCAATGTCATAAGATATAAGCCAAACAGGTTGTAATTAATATAAGCCTTTATAAAATTATTTGGGGCAAAGCAGCTCTGTATGGTTTCAGACCATGTGGGTAGGCCATGCCAGAAACTTCAGGCTACAGGGTTTTTCCACCAATAAATCAAGTCACACTGAATTAAAAGTCAAGGTTTAATGAGCAAGGCATTCCTGGGAGATCTCTGGGGAAGGAAAAATAATTCAGCTGCTCCCAAGAAGGGAGACTTAAATATCCTGTAGGCATGGTCTTTTAACAGTTCCAGTAAAGGAGCCCTGCTTGGTGGACTCTCTGAAGGCAGTATCTATATAGAGAAAAAGTGCCTCCCAAGTGAAGTTCTCAGAAAAACATCAATTACTACTTCTCTTTCTTCCTCTCCATTCTATCCCTAACCTCCCTTCTACAACCCCAAGCCTTTCTCCATCTTCATTCAGAAAGAAGCACACATCCCATGGAATTCAACAAAGCACATCAACTGGAAGCAGGACCAAACTCCTCCTCCTCCATTAAGATTTGGTGAGTTAACCCAGCTTGGGGATTGTGTTAATATAGTCCAGCTCAAATGCCAGGGACAGGTCCTTATCTCACTGATAGGAGACTCACAAACAAACAAAGCTACACAACTGCCACACACATGCAGAGGGACAAGGTTGGTCCTATGCAAGCTGTAGATCCAGAGTCAGTCATATCTCAGGAGCTCAGGTCAGCTGTCTTGGTGAATTCCTCACTGCAGCCTGAAAGTTCAGTTTGCTAGGCTGTACTCAGTTTTGCAGAAATGAATGCCTTCACAGCAGTGGGGCTTTAGAAAACTTTATTCTTTATCTGAAGGTATTCAGGAATAGATTTCTATCTATCTGAGGGAATAAGAAAGCTTATAATGCACTGTTCAGGTCATGCTTTTTATTTCTTCTTTCGTATATTCTGCTATAGTTATAATTCTACCTCTACAGCTTCAATTCTACCTAAATTCTAATTCCTACTAGTTTCCAATTCCATCTAAGTTCTAATTTATCCTTAACTTTTAATTCTTGTCTTTGTCTCCACACAGTTACAAATCTCCATACTGTTACATTACCCACATAGCTTCATACCTGTATACATTTCTCATATTTCTCTATTATCTCTCATTCTTCTCTCTCTTTTATACACATCTTTACATAGCTACTGCTCTCTCTTCTGTCCATGAATCTCTACATGTAGATAGTTACAATCTTGATTACAGGTAAATGCCAGTTCAGGCACCCTTTCCATGACTATTACTAGTCTTAGTTGGTATAAAACTTGTGGATTCCTGAGATGTTCCCTGGTATCAGGTAAAAATAAATTTATGAAGATGATAGAAGCTCTTAAAGAGAACATGAAAAATTCTTTTAAAGAAATTGAGGAAAAGACAAACAAATATTTGAAGAAATCAACAAATCTCATTCAGAGAACCTAGCTCTATTTATTTGCATGTAAGTTTCATAATTTCACATTTTTAACAGTTGAATAATATTCAATTGTATAAACACATCACATTTTTATTATCCATTCACTAGTTGATAAGCATCTAGGCTGTTTCAAATTGTTGGCAGCAATAAATGTAGATGAACAAGTATCTCTGTAGTAGGAAACAAAGTCTTGGGTAAATGTTCATGAGAAGTATAATTAGATCTTGAGGTAGAACTATTTCTATATTCCTGAGGAAATGTCACACTGATTATCATAGGGGCTGTACAATTATGTACTCCCACCAGCAGTGTATGAGTATTCCTACCACCCCACATCCTTGCCAGTATGAGTTATCCTTTGTCTTATTGATTTTGGCCATTTGAACTGGAATAAGATTAAATGAAAAAGCAGTTTTATTTCATTTTCATGTTTGCTAAGGGTATTGAATATTTCTTTAAGTGCTTTCCAGCCATTTGTCCTTAATGCTTTGAGACATCTCTGCTTACCTCTGTATCTTGTTTTTAACCAGTTTTTATCAGTTTTTATATATTTTGATTCACAGTAGTTTTATTTCTTTTTCTGTTTTGAATATTAGCCCTATACTTGATGTGATGTTAGCAAAAATCTTTCCTCATTCTGCAGGCTGTTGCTTTGTCCAAATGGTGGTATCCTTCACTATTAAAGAGTTTTTAGTTTCATGAGTCCTATTTATTAATTACTGATGTTAGTGTTTGTGCTATTAGTGTCCTGTTCAAAACATCCTTTCCTTTGGTAATTAGTTAAAACAATTTTTTCACTTTGTCTTCTATTGGACTCTGGGAGTCTGGTCTTATCTTGATGTCCTTGAAGTATCTGTAGCTGAGTTTTCTACATGATGGATATATTGGCATTCTACTGCATGCTATTATATATTGGTATTCTACTATATGCTGCTTTTCAGTTTAAGCACCACAATTTTTACTGAAGATGCTGCCTTTTATTTAGTGTTTATTTTTTACATTTTTGTTTTAAAAAAGCAGGCAGGTGGCTGTATGTGTGTGGACATGTTGTAGGCCTTCAATTGATCACTGTGCCAATATGAAGCTGTTTTGTTACTATAGCTCGGCACTTAAGCTTGAAATATGTGATGGAGATACCCATAGCAGTTGTTTTATTACTAAGAGCTGTTTAAATTCAGTGGAAAATTGTGCTGGAATTTGATAGGGATTGCATTGAATGGTAAATTGCTTGTGGTAGGATTTCCATTTTCACAATATTACACCTACAGAACAATAAGAATAGAAAACTTTCCATCTTCTAATATCTTTGTCAATGTCTTAAACTTTTTGTTATATAAGTTCTTCATCTGTTTGATTATGGTTACCTCAAGACAATTTTTGAAGCTTTTGTGAAAGATACTCATCCTGATTTCTTTCTAAGTCTGACATGTTAATGAAAGAAATACACTGAATATTTGTACTAATTTCTTATCTTGCTAAGTTTCTTTTTATTAGTTATGAATAAAGTCTCATTTTTTATCCATTTATCCCCCTGTTCAAAATCCCTTCACCCTACCACCCCTCCCAGTCACTCTATCTTGTTACATTTCTAAAAGTATGTGAGATACAGAAGTTTCTTGATGAAGTCTTTATAGTCTTTTATACATAAATCATTTATTTTGCAGAGAATGTCATTTTTATTCCATTGATAATCTTTTTATTATCTATGTATTTATCAACATCTATTAATATATAAAAGACATATTTGTATTGAAATTTCTTTAAAAAGATACACCATTGAGGATATCTTAAAGGGAGAAACTTAATAAACAAAGCTTCAAATTTAAAAATAGTTGTAGTGAGTTTGTTCTTATGTAGGCATATTGAATAATGAAAATAACTATTCTCTATGACTCTTTTACTTAACATACATGGAACATAAAAAAATAAAATCTAAGGTGCCTCAATCAAGGTTAAGCTCAGCTACAGATGAGGAAAGCACACTAGGTCACAGCTAGTACCCATGGATGTACTATGGCCACCACAAATTCCTGCTAAACAACCCTTCTAGAGTCAAATCAGAAGTTTTTTGTTTGTTTGTTTGGTTGGTTGGTTGGTTGTGTGTGTGTGTTTGTGTGTGTATGTGTTTTAAATCACTATATTCACCCATCATCACTCAATGAAATAAGAAAGTTTTTGCTTAAAGTCCACTAATGAGTGATTACATCCCCTGCTTATCTTTCTGGGTTTGTGACACCTCGCTCAGGAGGATATTCTCCAAATCCATCCATTTGCCTGTAAATTTTAGGATATCATTTTTTCTTACTGCTGAGTAGTACTCCATTGTGTAGATGTACCACGGATTGTTTATCCATTACTCAGTACAGGTGCATCTAGGTTGTTTGCAGGTTCTTGTTATTATGAATAATGCTGCTATGAACATAGTTGATGTAATGACTTGGGATGTGAATGTGCATCTTCAGGGTACATGTGCAGTAGTAGTATTACTGCATCCTTGGGGAAAGCGATTCCCATTTTTTTTCTGAAAAACCTCCATAGTGCCTTCCAGAGTGGCTGAACAAGCTTACCGACAATGAAGGAGTGTTCTGCTTGCACAGCATCCTTTGCAGCATATTATTGTCATCTGTGTTTTTGATCTTAGCCATTCTGACAAGTGTATGGTGGTATCTCAAAGTTGTTTTGATTTGCATTTCTCTGATAGCGAAAGATGTTGATCACTTTTTTCAAATGCCTTTCAGCCATTTGTAATTCTTCTGCTAAGTAAGAATTCCCTTTTTATTTCTGGACCCCATTTTTCTTACTTGGGTTATTTAGGGTTTTGAGCTCTAGTTACTTGAGTTCTCTATATATTTTAGAGTTCAGTCCTCTATCACTTGTAGGATTGGTGAAAATCTTTTATCGTTCTGTAGGATGTCCTTTTTTTCTTATTGACTGTGTCCTTGGCTTTACAGAATCTTCTCAGTTTCAGGAGGTCCCACATATTGATTGTTGTTCTCAGTGTCTCTGCTACTGGTATTACATTTAGGAAGTGGTTACCTGTGCCAATTTGTTGGACAGTATTTCCCACTTACTTTTCTATCAGGTTTAGTATGGCTGGGTTTACATTGAGGTCTTTGATCCATTTGGATTTGAGTTTTGTTCAGGGTGATAGACTTGGATCTATTTGCATTTTTCTAAACACTGCCATCCAGCTACGCCAACACCATTAGTTAAACATACTATTTTTTTTTCCACTGAGTATTTTGGGCCTTTTTGTAAAGATAAGGTGATCATATATTTTTGGGTTTATGTTGGGAATCTTCAGTTCGATTCCATTGATCCACAAGGTTTTTTTTTTTTTTTTTTTGCCAATACCAGGTAGTTTTTATTATTGTAGCTCTATAGTATAACTTGAAGTCAGGGATGGTGATGCTCCTGAGGTTCTTATGTTGAACAAAATTGTTTTGACAATCCTGGTTTACCTGTTAATCCAAATATGTTTGAGTATTTTTCTTTCAAGTTCTGTAAAAAATTGCATTGGGATTTTGTTGGGCAGTGTATTGAATATGTAAATTGTTTTAGGTAGAATTACCATTTTTACTCTGTTGATCCTACCTATCCAAGAGCATGGGAGAGCTTTTCATTTTCTGATATCCTCTTCAATTTCTTTCTTCAGTGATTTAAATATTTTGTCAAATAGATCTGTTACTTCTTTGGTTATAGTTACTCCAAGGTATTTAATGCTATTTACAGTTATTATAAAGGGTGGTGTTTCCCTTATTTCTTTTTCAGCCCTTTTATCTTTAGTGTATAGAAGGGCTACTGATTTCTTAATCTTGTATCCTGCTACATTGCTGAATGTGTTTATCAGCTGTAGAAGTTTCCTGGTAGATTTTTTGTGGGTCACTTATGTGTACAATCATATGTGTAAAAGAGATAGTTTCGCTTCTCCTTTTCCAATTTGTACCCCCTTAATCTCCCTTTGTTCTCTTATTGCTTTAACTAAAACTTACAGAACTTTATTAACAGTTAGGGGAAGAGAGGACATCCTTGTCTAGTTCCTGATTTTAGTGGGATTGCTTTGATTTTTCTCCATTAAGTTTGATGTTGGCTGTCAGCTTCTTGTAAATCACCTTCACTGTATTGAGATAATTTTCCCTGTATTCCTGATCTCTCTAGGACTTTTGCCATGAAGGAGTGTTGGATTTTGTCAAAGGCTTTTTCAGCATGTAAGGATATCATCATGTGGGGTTTTCCTTCAGTTTGATTATATGAAGGATGACATTAATAATTTTTCATATATTGAACCATCCCTGAATTTCTGGGATAAAGCCTACTTGATTGTGGTGGATGATATTTTTTGTATGTTGTTGTATATGGTTTGCCAGAATTTTGTTGAGAATTTTAGGATCAATATTTATCAGGGAAATTGGTCTGCAATTCTCCTTCTTTGTTGTGCCTTTGAGTGGCTTTGGTATTAGGGTAATTTTGGCCTCATAGAAAAAATGTGGCAATATTCCTTCAGTTTCTACTGTGTGAAACAGTTTAAGGAGTATTGGTAATAGCTAGTCTTTGATTATGTGGTAGAACTCTGTACTGAATCCATCTGGATCTGGGCTTTTTAAAGTAAATAAAGCACTGTTTTGGCCTATGCACAGCACCGTAGAAGTGGGTGGAGAATCAGCACAGGCAGGTAGGAAGAAGGGTGGAGTTAAGTCAATCTCCATCCAACCCCCAAAGAAGACAGACATGTAGAGGTACTGGCTCAGACACGGGCTGAGTCACGTGGTGGGAAGATAAAAGGAAATGGGTTGAATTAAGATGAAAGAGCTAGCTAGTAATGTGCTTAAGATATGGGCCAAACAGTGTAAAGGATATAAGTGTGTGATTCATTTAATTGGGGGACAAAAGCTGCAGTGCGAACCAGGTTCCAAGCGCTGCCATGTTCACCAGGACACAAACCTCAGGACCCAAAATGGGCCGGGGGAAACATTCTACAACAATTTCCTGCCATATACTCCTTCTAGGTAAGTTTCCTTCTAATTGTTCTAAGGCTTTCAGCTGTGCTAATAGTTCTCTAGTGTGGGATTTCTCTAGGTTTTTCACATAGGCATCTAGTGCTATGAATTTTCCTCTCAAGAATGCCTTCATTGTTTCCCACAAGTTTGGGTATTTTGTGGATTCAATTTCATTAAATTCTATGAAGTCTTTGATTTCTTTCTTAATTTCTTTCTTGACACAGAGGTGGTTCAGTTGAGTGATGTTTGGTTTCCATGAGTTGGTAGGTTTTCTATGATTTTTAATGTTGTTGAACCCTAACTTTAGGCCATCTTTGTCTGATATGATACAAGGGACTCTTTCCATTTTTTTGTATGTATTGATATTTGCTTTTTGACCAATTATGTGGTCAATTTTAGAGAAAGTTTCATGTTTGCTGAGAAAACATATATTCCTTTGAGTTTGTTTGGAATATTTTGTAAATATCTATTAAATCCTTTTTCATCCTAACTTCTGTTAGACTCCTTCTTTCTCTGTTGAGCCTCTGTCTGGTTGATCTATCCAGGGTTGAAAGTGGGGTATTGAGGTCTCCCACTATTAGGGTGTAAGAATTGATGTGGGATTTGAGCTTTAGCAGTGTTTCTTTTACATAAGTAGGTGCCCTTATATTAGGGTCATAAATATTCAGGATTGAAATCTCCTCTTGACCAATTTTTCCTGTGATGAATAAGTAATGACCATCTTGGTCTCTTTTAATTTATTTTAGTTTGAAGTCTACTTTGTTAGATATTAGGATGGCAACCCCAGCTTGTTTCTTAGGGCCATTTGCATGGAAAATCTTTTCCCAACGCTTTGCTCTGAGCCTGTGTCTGTCTTTAAGGTTGAGGTACAGTAGTATAGGTTGGCAGCCTTGCTCTTTCAGTGTCTGTATAACTTCTTTCCAAGACCTTCTTGCTTTCATTGTTTCCATTGAATAGTCAGGTGTTATTCTGATGGGTCTGCCTTTATATATAAGATGGCCCTTTTCTTTTGCAGCTCTTAATTTTTTTCTTTGTTCTGTATGCTTTTTGGCTTGAATATTAAGTGGCAATCAGATTTTTTGGGGCGTCAAATCTATTTGGTGTTTTGTAAGTTTCTTGTATCTTTATAGGCATTTCCTTCTTTAAGTGGGGAAAGTTTTTTTCTATGATTATATTTAGTACATTATCTGTGCCTTTAGCTGGAATTCTTCTCCTTCTTCTATTCCCATTATTCTCAGGTTAGGTCTTTTCATGGTGTGCCAAATTTCCTGAATATTTTGTGTTATGGCTTTTTTGGTTTTAGTGTTTTCTTTGACTGATGGATCTATTTTCGCTATTGAGTCTTCTACTCCAGAGTTTCTCTCTTCCATCTCCTGTTATGCTTGTGTCTGTAGTTTCAGTTCTTTTCTCCAGGATTTCTATTTCCACCTTTGCCTCCTTTTGTGCCTTTTTTATTGCTTCTATTTCACTTTTTAGTTCCTGGAATGTTTCTTTCATTTTTTTTTTGGTTTTCCTTTTCTTGGTTTTATTTCCAGGATTTGTTCATCTCTTCCAATATTTTGTTTGTATATTCTTCTATTTCTTTAAGGAATTTATATCCTCTTTGAAGGCTTCAATAATCTTCATAAAATTGCTTTTGCTGGTGTTTTCTTCTGCTTCCTCTTCACTGTTCTGTTCAGGTCTTATAGTTGTAAAACTAGCATTTTCTTCAAGTGTTGTTTTGTTGTTCTTTATATTGCTATATGTATTCTTGCACTGGCATCTGCCCATGGCTTCAGTGGTTACCAGTTAGTTACTTTCCTGTCAGTTGTGGCTAGAGGGCTTGTGTGTCTCCTGTCTGCTCTGAGCAAATGGTCTGTTTGATCTTTGACTCTGTTCTGAACAGGCAACTGTGTTTCCAAGGGATGGGGTTTCAAAGCCCTCTGTCCTTGTCTGGTGATGCAATTTGACCTGGAGATAGGGCCCTTTTGGGCAGGGCCTAGAGCCTTTGGCTGGGACAAGTCTAAGATCAGACTCTTGGGTGCAGGCCTGATCCTGGTGAGGAATTCTGATTGTGGCCCAGGGTGTGGGTTCTGCTCACCCTTGGTTTTGCTCTCACTATTCGCTTAATTCAGAATTGAATTTTAGGCATTATTACCTGAATAATTATGGTTTTTGTTTTCCTACTTTTATTTATTTATTTATCTATCTGTTTGTTTGTTTGTTTGTTTTTATAGAATAATTTTTTTGAAGTATGTTCTTATAATTCTTTGAGGTTCCTTATTGCCTTCTTTGATATCCTCCTTCTTATCTCTATTTATTATAATTTTAGTATATTTACTTTGTCTTTTAGTTAGTTTGACTAATGGCCTAAAGGTTTTTTTTTTCAAAAAATAATCAACTCTTCATATATTCTTTGTATTATTTTGTTTCTTTTTCTATTTTATTGTTCTTGATACTGAATTTGATTATTTCTTGCCATGTGCTCCCTTTGGATGTTTATAGAGCTTTTGTGTGTTCTGCAAAATTACTAACATGAGCACTCTTCACTTTGTTAGTGCAGGCACTTAGTGCTATAAACTTGCCTCTTTGAACCACCTTTAGTGTGATCTATAGGTTTAGGTGTGTTATATTTTCAATTTTATTAAAATCCAATTTTTAAAAATTTGTGAGCTTTTTTTTTTTTTTACTATTTTTCTCTTTTTCTATTTTTATTGAGTAATGAGTTGTTCAATTTCCATGAGTTTGTGTACTTCCCGGTATTCTATTACTGTTGATATCCAGTTTCATCCATGATGTTCAGATAGGATGCAGCAGGTAATTTCAATTTTATTTTATCTATAGAGACGGACTTTTTGTCCCAACATGTAGTTTATCTTGGAGAAAGTTTTATGAGCCACAGGAAAAAAAACAAAAAAACATTCTTACGTGTCTGCATGCCATGTTTGATGTCTACAATATACATTCCATTTATAATGTCATTTAACTTCAGCATTTCTCTGTTTAACAAACAATTTGGAGGGAAAACATAGAGAAAAATTATTTGAACACAGGAATTATGCAAGATACTTTCAAAGATTTATAAAAAACTAAAAGTTAATAAAAAGATATTTGCAGAGATTCTGGAGTTTTATCTTTAAAAAACTGTAAAGCTTTTGAAATTTTAAATTTTAATCTCTTTTATTTAATATTCTAGTACTCTAGCAAAACAGAATGTCTCTTTTAATCTTATCTCATATCATTCTGGCACCCTCCCCCATATTGGCTGTTTCTCTGCCACTGAATTATTCTTGCTGAGAATCAAGAAAGATTTTTGCAATGTCAGTCCTTTGCAATCTACTTGTGTCTTTTTTTGTGTGTGTGAATGTGTACATGGCATGAACTTGCAAAACTACATCCTCTCTTCTGTCAGTTCTCTTTTAATTTCTCATTTTTTTTCCTTAAGTACCTATTTTTCTATGAGTTGTAGTAATTCATTAACAGCTTATGTTTCTAAACACTCTTTTGCTGGTAAATGGTTTAAATAAAGCAGTCAGCTGGCTTGTCTGGGTCTTGGCTAGGGAAGACACAATATGCCTTCTCCAGGATCTAGTCACATAGTCTAATGTATAGAAAGGAAGACTAAGCAAATTAGCCTTTAAATATTAGCTTTATTAACCAGTAGGCTTTTCCAAGAGCATCTCTAAAATCGGAATAGTACAATGCAGCCTAGGGCTATGGGAGGATGAGAAGGGCCTGCTGAGAAAGGAACTTTGCTTCATAAGATATAATTAACTGTTCATTCAGTATCTGTACCCAGCAAGGTCAGACAACCTTTTCTTAATCCATTTATTTCATATGGTTATCTTACTTAACAAACAAATGTGATGTTAATAGTTATGAACATTAATGAGATTTAAAGTCTACTTGAGTTTATTTTAACAATCAGAGTTAAGGGACAAATTGTGAAGGTTATCTACTAGTAAAAATGTAGGCATGGTTCACATGATAATAAAAATTTGATTGGATCCAGTGTTTTTCCCTTATATATATTATCAATCCTTATTCAGCATGACAGCATGAACACATTAGAATTTTTAAAAATAATTCAAAATTGTAATTCCAATAAAACTTGGTCTTTATTTAAGGTGATTTTGAGTACGTATTGTCAACAATATAAAGAAACAGAGTTTCAAGAATAATTCTGACATTGTACATAGTTATTGTTTCACAATCCCTTATTAAATAAATATCCACCAATATTAGCTATATATGTATATGTTTTATAAAATGAACAATGGCCTTAAGTATAACAGCAAATTAATAAGCAGAGGATGAGAAATCAGAGAGCTCATTTTTAGGTTTTGTTCCAAATATCTTTTTGGCCTTAATTTGAATCCCTCCTTGGGCTTCATTATCCTTATGTAAGAGAAAAATAGAGCAATTTAAATGATCTTTTGCTACTATATATTTTGATGATTCTATAATTATTATATAATAAAAATAAATAAACATATCTCTGACTACTTCATCTATTCTATCTTAAGATAGGCAACCTAAGGCCTCCAAAGATTCTTATCTGAGAACTTGCTGAATATATCACAAGATGGGAATTCTCTCAGCCAGCTAGTCAGGCTAGCCTTCAGGAATGGGCAATGGAACACAATGTGTGCTTTCCAACCCCATCTCAGCTCCAAATGCAGGAAAGCAACCATGACCCCTGTGTGCAAACCTGCTCACTACTACCGCATATCAGACCCTGTAGCCTATAAGGCCCACTCTGTTCCCCAAACCCACCTATCATCCCTCCAGCCTCAGTGGCTTCCTGAGACATAAACTTCAGCAACCTTCATCACAAGAGGTCAGTTACCCTCCTCCTATCTTGCCAATTAGGCCAAACATTAGTTCTGGGCAACAGGGCACAACCTAAGTCCCCCAAATCCATTACAGCTCCAGTTGTAGGCAAGTAAGCAAGAACATTACCCACTATCACACCTCATTAAACCCTGAAGCCTAAACTCTATTTTCGAAACCTGTCTAACCCCTGGAGACTTCAATGAAAAACTCCACAGGCTTTGATTTTTACCAAGATCTCCAATTCCACTGAGAGTACATACTGGAACAAGAACAGCTTGCTGAAACAAAGATAATGTTTGCACCAATTAGACAAAGTGATGGATAGATGCAGGTGCAAAATACATTCAACTAGATAAGGAATAACATGGCACCACTAGAATCAAGTGATTATACAATAGTAGAACCTGAACATTCCAATATAAATGAGACAGAAGAAAACAACCTAAAAACAAATTTATGAAGGTGACAGATGCCTTAAAAGTGAAAACTAAAGAGGAAATGAAAAATTCCCTTAAAGAAATACAGGAAAAGACAAACAAAAATTGGAAGAAATCAATAAATGGCTTTAGAAAACCAAAAAAAGTAATCAAAAAGGTAAAGGAAACAGTGCAAGACTTGAAAATTGAAATAAAATCCATGAAGAAGACAAAAAGTGATGTAATGCTGGAAATTGGAAATCTGAGTAAATGAGCAGGAACTATAGATGAAAGCATAACCAACAGAATGCTAGGGATGGTAGGTCTCTGGTATGGAAGATACAATCAAGGAAGTAGATTTATCAGTCAAAAAATCCACTAAACTCAAAGAAATTATAACACATAATGTTCAGGAAATCTGGGACACCATGAAAAGATCAAATCTAAGAATAATAAGGACAGAAAAAAGAATAACAGCTCAAAAGCACAGAAAATATATTCAAGAAAATCACAGAAGAAACTTTACCAACCTAAAGAAAATATACCTATGAAAATATAAGAAGCTTACAGAACACCAAACAAAATAACCCCTTGAAAAAGTCTGCTTGTCATGTAATAATCAAAACAATAAACATACTGAACAAAGAAAGATTACTAAGAGCTACAAAAGGCCAAGTAACTTATAAAGCCAGTCTCATCACAATAACACCCAACTTCTCAATGGACCCTATGAAGGCCAAAAGGTCTTGGATAGACATTATGTGAGCACTAAGAGATATTGGATGCCAGCTCAGACTGCTAAACTCAGGAAAATTTGCAATAACAATAGATGGAATAAAGGAGATATTCCACTGTAAAAACCAGATTTGAACAATATCTATCCACAAATCCAGGCCTACAGAAAGAACTAGAAACAAAATTTTAACCTAAGGAAGTTAGATGTCAAGAAAAACACAAGCAATAGGTAATTCCACAGCAGGAAATACCAAAGAAGGCAAACACAAACAATATACTACCACCAAAAGAATAACAGAAATTAACAATCACTGGTCATTAATATCCCTTAATGTCATGGACTAAATTCCTCTATAAAAGATGCAGACTAATATAATGGATAAAATGACACTAGAATTTATCTTTCTGATGCATATGCTCTTGGATACTGTAAATATTTTAACTGTACATATTGCTTTAATAAAATGCTGATTGGCCAGAAGCACAGCTAACAGGAACTATATGTTGGTCAAATAGGAAAGGAAAAAAAAGATTGGGAATAAAAACAACAGGACAGAGGCCAGCTAGATGCAGAGAATGAAAGAAGAGAGTGCTGTACTAAAGAAAAGGTACCAAGCCATGTAGCTAAACATGGGTAAGAATCATAGGTTAACTTCAGACAAAAATTAGCAAGTAATATGCTTGAGCCATAGGTTGAAGAGATTATAATTACTATAAGCCTCTGTGTGATTATTTGAAACAAAATGACTATGGGATCAGCTAGGCAGGTCAGAGGAAATTTCTGACTATTCAATGGGGCCAGTAATAAGAGAAAAACAGAAAGAATTAATGAAGCAAAAAGTTGTTTTTTTGAAAAAATTTACAAGATAGACAAACACTTATCTAAACTAACCAAAAGGCAGAGAAAGAGTATGAAAATTAACAAAATCAGAAATGAAAATGGGGGCCATATCAACAGACACTGAGGAAATCTAGAGAATGTGTAGGTCATACTTAGAAAACCTGTACTCCACTAAATAGACCCAAACCTATCAACCTGCACAAAACTAAAACCCAAGTGGAGCAAAGACCTATACATAAACCCAGTTACCCTGAACTTGATAGAAAAGAAAGAGGGAAATACCATCCAATGCATTGGCACAGGCGACCACTTCCTAAATATAACACTAGTAACAGAGATACTAAGAACAATAATCAGTAAGTTGGACCTTCTGAAACTGAGAAGCTTCTGTAAGGTCAAGGACACAATCAATAAGAAAAAATGACAGCCTACAGCATGGGCAAAGATTTTCACCAATCCTACAAGTCACAGAGGACTGATCTCTAAAATATATAGAGAACTCAAGAAACTAGAGCCCAAAACCCTGAATAACCCAATTAAAAAATGAGGTTCAGAACTGAAAAGGGAATTCTCAGCAGAAGTATTACAAAAGGCTGAAAAGCACTAGAAAAAATAATCATCATCTTTAGACATCAGAGAAATGCAAATCAAAACAACTTTGAGATACCATCTTATATCTGTCAGAATGACTAAGATAAAAAACACTAGAACAGCCTATGCTGGAGAGGATGCAGAGCAAGAAGAGCACTCCTCCATTGTGATGGTAATGTAAACTTGTACAGCCACTTTGCAAATCAGTACATTGGTTCCTCAGAAAACTGGAAATGAATCTCCCCAATGATCCAGCAATACCACTCATGAGCATATATGCAAAGGATGCACATTCTTACCTCAACTACATTTGCTCATCTATATTCAAAGTAGTGTTATTTGCAATAGCCAGAACCTGGAAACAATGTATATGAACCTCAATGGAAGAATAGATTTTAAAAACATGTAGTATATTTACACATTGAAGTGCTTTCTGTACAGCAGTTAAAAATATGACATCCTGAAATTTACAGGCAACTTGCTAGATCTAGAAAATATCACCCTGAGTGTGGTAACACAAACTCATAAAAACAATCATGGTACGTACTCACTTATAAGTAGATTTTTAGAAGCAAAGTAAAGGATAAACAGGTTATAATCCACAACCCCTGAGTAGCTAGATAACAAACAGTAACCTAAGAGAGACATCCATGTACTTCCCTGGAAAGAGGAAACAGAATATCTCCTGAAACCTTCATCCAGCAATGATGGAACCAGATGTAGAGATCCACAGCTAATGCTGGGTCTAGATCTCAGCGTAGGCAAATTGAGAGATGAAAGCTTATGTTAACAAAGGGATCCAGATCATGATGAGGAAACCCACAAAGACAGCTGACTTGAGCTATTGATAGCTCACTGACTCTGGATTGACAGCTGGGGAACCTCCATAGGATTGAACTAGGCCCTCTGAATGTGCATGACAGCTGTATTGTTTTACTTTATTCTTATTCAGTGTGTATGTGTGTGTGTGTGTGTGTGTGTGTGTGTGTGTACAGTTGTACACACTGTGGATGTCAGAATGAAAATGTATGCAGAAGTCTTTTCTCTCCTTCTGAGATGTGGACTCTGGGTATTGAACTGAATTTTAAGGCTTGCAGGGTAAGCACTTCTATCTACAAAGATATTTTACCAGCCCTGAATTTGTTTTACTTATGCTTGGTGATATTATTTGAGGAATTCATATTACATTTAGACATGAGTGATTGCTGAATTAAGATATTTTATTAGTACTTTGCTACCAAAAAAACCCCATAATAATAATACCATGACAGTAACAATGATAATATGCTTTGTTGAAAAACTTAGTCTCCCTTCAATTGTAAATAAAATAGCACCTATTGAACTCCTTAGCATTAGGAAAAACATGCCTAAAACAAAATAAACAACACTTTAACTATTAGCAGTAACAAAGGCCCTACAATGAAACAAGATTCATGAATACAGTGGTATTTTTTAAAGAAGCCTAACAGAGATTACAAGAGGACTGTGAACAAGAAGAAAAATGTAAATAGCAAAGTACATAAATAGTCAAGAAAAATGTTGTTAATATTCCTACGCTGTCTTAGGATAGTTTTAAAGGCTTCTATAAACTAATGACCATAATATGTTCAGGTCATGGACCCATTTGAAAATTTGTTACAAGTTATAGACTTCCCAAAGGATGAAATTCATGTGCACACAAAATTTTACCATCAGTTTGGGTACAGAGTAACCTTGAGGTTATGAAAAATAAGTCATTACAATAGCATAGAAGGAAGTTTCTGATTAGAATATATATTTCCTTCATCTTTCCCTTAGATAAAGGAATTTCATCAGGACCATCAAAACCGTACTTCATGAGTGACTAGGGTAAGATTAGTTTTCTGAAGAAGACATAAAAATACCTACTAAGTTTTGTTAATAGTGAAGTATTGCTTTCCTTTTGAAGTTAGTCAAATCACACCATTTAACAACTTTCTTCAGTCATTGAAAAACTGATCATTCAGAATAAAATTTAAAAAGAAGGGCATACTTCTTTTTTTATAATAAAAGTTGTATTTTATTGTGCTGGGATTATTACACAGGGATCATACTCTAAATTCCTACCTATGATCCTAAGCCTATCTCCTCAAGGCTGTAGAGCATATCTTAGCTGAAGGTCTGTTCGAGTCTCTCACAGAAGTCTCTGATTCAGAGGTCAGGATCCTGCAGGAGACTCTCCAGCCACAGGGCAGATCAAGGTGGCATCTCTTCAGAAGTGCAGAGCAGAGCATTGTCATTGGTCTTTTCATATACTATCCAGTGGGTGTCATGGGATCTAGGATGGTGCTGGTTATCTTGAGTGATGTCACTGGGTTCTGGCTATCAGGTATAGCCTTGGGTATAGTGGGGATCCTGACTAAGTTGTTTTTACATATCTAAAAGGCATGTTTCACTATATTCATTACAAAAACTAGCTCAAAGTGGGCAGCAGCATACTCTAGGCTGACATCCTGGCCTGGATCAAAGGAAGTGAACTGATCACAGGTATTTATTGTTTTTCTTTCTGGCTGTAGATGCAGTGAGACCAGCTGTTTTAATCTGCCAACTTGACCCCCCTGAAACAATGTGAGCTGTGAGCTGAAACAAAATCTTTCTCCCAAAAGTTGCTTCTATCACAGCAACAGAGAAAGTAAGGAAGACACAATACTTTAGGTTTTTCCTTCCTAAATATTATCCTGTATGAATACTGGGGTTAAAAACACATTGGCTAAGAATATTTTCCCTACATACTAATTTCTTGCACATTAAGAATGGAAGCCCTTCTGTGGAGTTGTAAACTGTATTTTCTTCAGACTATGATTAAAAACAAAACAAAACAAAACAAAAAACTAAAACTTTCTGGCCGGTATTGCTTTTTGTTTCTTTCAGAGTCTTTTGTCTCTGAACACATTTCTTTTTTTTTGTTATTCTTCTTCTCATTATTATTATTATGAACAAAGAAGTCACACTTTCTATCTTTATATATCCTTATTCAAGGTCCCTTCCCCCTCCCACCACATCAGGTAGGTCATTCTTTCTTCTCCAAAACTCCCCATCCCCTCCCTGGGCAAGCAGCAGACATTCCCTTGGTCCCATTGCCCCAATATTGCTTAGTTCAGTCTCCACTCCTGGCAGATCCAGTTTTCTCCCCCCTCCCTCAATAGTGAGTCAGGGGTTCCTCTAGGGGGAGTGGGATCCAAGGAGTCAGTCCAGGGTGTTTCTGATCCCAAGCTGTTCAGTGGTTTCGGTTTGCAGCTTGGGCATGCTTTGCTTTTTTTCTTGTTTGTTTGTTTAGAGACCACTAATGAGTGAGTACATCCCCTGCTTATCTCTCTGAGATTGTGATACCTCGCTCAGGAGGATATTCTCCAAATCCATCCATTTGCCTGCAAATTTTAGGATATCATTTTTTCTTACTGCTGAGTAGTACTAGATTGTGAACATGTACCACAGTTTGTTAAACCATTCTTCAGTTGAGGGACATCTAGGTTGTTTCCAGGATCTTGCTATTACAAATAACGCTGCTATGAACATAGTTGAGCTAGTGCCTTTGGAGTGTGACTGTGCATCCTTAGAGTATACACTCAGAAGTGGTATTGCTGGGTCCTTGGGGAGATTGATTTCCAGTTTTCTGAGAAACCACCATATTGCATTCCAAAGTCTGAACAAGCTTACACTCCCACCAACAATGGAGGAGTGTTCCCCTTGCTCTGCATCCTCTCCAGCATAGGCTGTCCTCTGTGTCTTTTGTCTTAGCCAATCTAACAGGTGTCAGGTGGTATCTCAATGTTGTTATGATTTGGATTTCTCTGATGGCTAAAGATGATGAGCACTTTTCCAGGAGCCTTTCAGCCATTCGTAATTCTTCTGCTGAGAATTCCCTTTTTAGATCTGAACCCCATTTTTTGATTGGGTTATTCAAGGTTTTGGGCTCTAGATTCTTGAGTTCTTTATATGTCTTAGAGATCAGTCCTCTATCACTTGTAGGGTTGGTGAAAATCTTTTCCCATTGTGTAGGCTGTCATTTTGTCCTATTGGCAGTGTCCTTGATTTCACAGAAGCTTCTTAGCTTTAGGAGATCCCACTGATTGATTGCTGGTCTTAGTGTCTGTGCCACTGGTGCTATATTTAGGAAGTGGTCGCCTGTGCCAATTTGTAGAAGTGTATTTCCCACTTTCTTTTCTATCAAGTTTAAAGTGGCTGGGTTTATGTTGAGGTCTCTGATCCACTTGGATTTGAGTTTTGTTCAGGGTGACAGGCTCGGATCTATTTGCATTTTTCTACACACTTCCATCCAGCTATGCCAACACCATTTGTTAAATATACTATCATTTTTCCATTGAATATTTTGGGCCTCTTTGTCAAAGATCAGCTGTTTATAGGTTTTTGGGTTAATGTCTGGATCCTCAATCTATTCCATTGATCCACGAGTCTGTTTTTATGTCAGTACCAGGTTGTTTTTATAATTGTAGCTCTATAGTATAACTTGAAGTCAGGGATGGTGATACTTCCTGAGGTTTTTTTGTTGAATAAAATTGTCTTGGCAGTCCTGGCTTTCCTGTTATTCCAAATGAAATTGAGTATTGTTCTTTGAAGGTAAAAAATATTGTGTTGGCATTTTGATGGGCAGTGCATTGAATCTGTAGAATGCTTTTGGTAGAATTGCCATTTTTACTATGTTGATCCTACCAATCCAGGAACATGGGAGAGCTTTCCATTTTCTGATATCCTCTTCAATTTCTTTCTTCAGTGATTTAAAATTTTAGTCAAATAGGTCTGTTACTTCTTTGCTTATAGTTACTCCAAGGTATTTAGTACTATTTGCTGCTATAATGAAGGGTAAAGTTTCCTTTATTTCTTTTTCAGCTCTTCTATTTTTAGTGTATAGAAGGGCTACTAATTTATTTAAGTTAATCTTGTATGCTACTATATTTTTGAAGGTGTTTATTAGCCGTAGCAGTTCCTTAGAAGAATTTTGTGGGTCACTTATGTATACAATCATATCATCTGCAAATAGAGATACCTTCACTTCTTCTTTTCCAATTTGTATCCCCTTAATCTCTTTTTGTTCCCATATTGCTTTAGCTAAAACTTTGAGAACTATATTGAATAGATAAGAGGAGAGAGGACATCCTTTTGTAGTTCCTGATTTTAGTGGGATTGCTTTGAGTTTTTCTACATTAAGTTTGATACTGGCTGTCGGCTTCTTGTAAATCGCCTTTATTATATTTAGTTATTCTCCCTGTATTCCTGATCTCTCCAGGGCTTTAATCATAAAGGAGTGTTGGATTTTGTCAAAGGCTTTTTCAGCATCTAAGGATATGATCATGTGGTTTTGTTCCTTTAGTTTGTTTATATGATGGATAACATTTACAGTTTTTCGTATGTTAAACCAGCCCTACATTTATGGGATGAAGCCTACTTGTTCATGTTGGATGATATTTTTTATACACTGTTGTATACAGTTTGCTAAAATTTTGTTGAGAATTTTCACATCAATATTCATGAGGGAAATTGGTCTGTCATTCTCCTTCTTTGTTGTGTCTTTGAGTGCCTTGGGTATTAGGGAAATTGTGGCCTCATAAAAGGAATTTGACAATATTCCTTCAGTTTCTACTGTGTGAAATAGTTTGAGGAGTAATGGTAGTAATTCTTCTTTGAATGTCTGGTAGAATTTGGCACTGAAACCATCTGGACCAGGGCTTTAATTTTGGGGAGGCTTTTAATGACAGCTTCAACTTCATTAAGGGTTATAAGGCTGTTTAGGTAACTAATCTGATCTTCATTTAATTTTGGTAGATTGTACCTGTCCAGAAAGCTGACCATTTCATCGAGGTTTTGTGGAATAAAGATTTGTGGAATACAGATTTTCAAAGTATGATCTGATAATCCTCTGGATTTCCTAGGACCCTTTTCATTTCTGATTTTGTTGATTTGAACACACTCTCTCTCTCTGTTTTTTTTTTTTTTTTTGATTAGTTTGGCTAAGGGCTTATCAATCTTGTTGACTTTCTCAGCAAACCAACTCTTAGATTCACTGATTCTTTGTATTATTAATTTTGTTTCAATTGTATTGATTTCAGCTCTAAGTTTGATTATTTCCTGCTGTCTACTCCTTCTTGGTGAGTTTGCTTCTAACTGTTCTAAGGCTTTCAGCTGAGCTGTTAGGTCTCTAGTGTGAGATTTCTCTAGGTTTTTCATGTAGGTATCTAGCGCTATGAATCTTCCTCTTAAGTCTGCTTTCATTGTGTCTCACAGTTTGGATACGTTGTGGATTCATTTTCATTAAATTCTTGGAAGTCTTTGATTTCTTTCTTAATTTCTTCCTTAACCCAGATATGATTCAGCTGAGTGATGTTTAGTTTCCATGAGTTGGTAGGCTTTCTTTGATTTTTGATGTTGTTGAACTCTAACTTTAGGCCCTGGTGATCCAATATGTTACAAGGGATTATTTTCATTTTTTGTATCTATTGATATTTGCTTTATAACCAATTATGTGTTCAATTTTGGAGAAAGTTCCATGAGGAGCTGAGAAATATATATATTCCTTTGCCTTTGGGTGGAAGCTTCTGTAGATATCTATTAAATCCATTTGCATCATAACCTCTTTTAGACTCCTTGTTTCTCTCTTGAGTCTCTGTCTGGTTGATCTATCCAGGGTTGAAAGTGGGGTTGAAGTCTCCCACTATTAGGGTGTAAGAATTGATGTGGGAATCGAGCTTTAGCAGTGTATCTTTTATATAGGTAGGTGCCCATATATTAGGGGCATAAATATTCAGGATTGAAATTTCCTCTTCACCAATTTTTCCTGTGATGAATAAGTAATGACCATCTTGGTCCCTTTTAATTGCTTTTAGCTGAATGTATATTTTGTTGGAAATTAGGATGGCAACCCCAGCTTGTTTCTTAGGACCATATGACTGGAAAATCTTTTCCCAACCCTTTACTCTAAGCCTGTGTCTGTCTTTGTTGTTGAGGTGTGTTTCTTGTAGGCAATAGAAGGATGGCTTCTGTTGTTGTATCCACCTTGTTAGTGTGTGACGTATTATACGAGAGTTGAGTCCATTGATATTAAGGGATATTAATGACCACTGATTTATATTTCCTGTCTTTTTGGTGGTATCTTGTTTGTATTTCCTTTCTCTGGAGTATTCTTCTGTGGAATTATTGATTGTTTGTGGTTTCATGTGTGTATCTGGGGTCCTTAGGTTGGAGTTTTCCCTCTAATACTCTCTGTAGCACTGTATTGGTAGATAGATATTGTTTCAGTCTGACTTTGTCATGAAATATCTTGTTTACTCCCTCTATGGTGATTGATAATTTTGCCAGGTATAGTATTCTAGTTTGTCAGCCATGCTCTTTCAGCATCTGTATAACTTCTGACCAAGCCCTTCTAGCTTTAATCATTTCCATTGAATAGTCAGGTGTTATTCTGATGGCTCTGCCTTTATATGTAAGTTGGCCCTTTTCTTTTGCAGCTCTTAAATTTTTTTCTTTGTCTGTATGTTTTGTGGTTTGATTATAATGTGACACGCTGACTTTTTTGGTGGGTCATATCTATTTGGTGTTCTGTAATCTTCTTGTCTCTGTATAGGCATTTCCTTCTTCAGGTTAGGGAAGTTTTCTTCTATGATTTTATTGAAAACATTATCTGTGCCTTTGAGCTGGTATTCTTCTCCTTCTTCTATTCCTATTATTCTCAAGTTAGGTCTTTTCATGGTGTCCCAGCTTTCCTGAACATTTTGAGTTATAGCTTTTTTGGTTTTAGTATTTTCTTTGACTGATATATCTATTTGAGCTACTGAGTCTTCCACTTCAGAGATTCTATGTTCCATCTCTTGAATTCTGTTGGCTATGCTTGTATCTGTGGTTTCAGCTTTTTTCTTCAGATTTTCTATTTCCATCTTTGCCTCATTTTGTGTCTTTTTTATTGCTTCTATTTCAGGTTTTAGTTCCTGTCATGTTTCTTTCATAGATTTGTTCATCTCTACCAAGTTTTTGTTTGTTTTTTCTTCTATTTCATTAAGGCATTTTTTTCATATCTTCTTGGAAAGAAGACAGCCCCTGGTCCCGGAATTGGAACCCAACCAGAATACAATTTTCCCTGGCAAGGATTCAGGCACTGGGGCCTGCTGAACCCACCTCACCTTTGCGTGGAGTCTGAGACTATCTTTCAGAGTCCTCAGTCCTTATCCATTTGATCTATTGGAGGTGGATGGTCATGCAAAATCCCTCAGCAGCAGCTGGGGGTGACCCTGGCAGACCAAGTTTCTCAGTCTGCTACATGAAGTGCGTACTTTTTTACCCATCCCACTAATTTAGAAATATAATAGACTAGTCTGATTTACATGGATGCTGATCTTTATGTATTTTTGTTTCATTTTTACCCAGAGCTTGCGCTTGTGGTAGTACATTTATATAATCACCTCAAATTTGAGTTTGTGTAATTGCATTGATTTCACAGGGTCTACCATTTTGTCTATGTATTTGTAAACTACCACTAGTCATATGGTTTATGGGTTATATTTGACCTAAGATCTCAAACCAGAATCTGTCATCTAACAGTTCCAATTAAATGTTAAAAAATCATAACATAACATGTAAGGCACGTTGTACACCTTTAAAGAAAATCTTATGTCTTTCAATTTCATTTTTTTGGGAACTGTGTGTAAGAAGAACACTTAGTCATTGTATAATTTGCATACTAGTACTGCAGTGCTCATGCATTCAATGTGCAGATTAGGAGCTAGACTAATTCTTCTTCCCTTCAATATTATTAACACAGGTAATGCACATTTATTAATGTTAAAACCAACTGAAATACTTCAAGAAAATTAATGCTCCAAATGAATGCAATTTCAGAGCTCAGTGAGTGCATTATGGGCTTATTATTCTTATCCTGTATGAGATGTTATAGTCAGCAGTTTGATTTCTATGGAAGGGTAGGAATAATTACTCTGTCTTTTTTGCATGATGATCTGGTTATGTGACATTTTTCTCCAGTGGAAGGATATCATTGTGTCTTTGGGTACTATAATCTTTCAAGAGGTATTCAGTTAAAATATCAGAAGACAATGAAAGAATTTTGATTACAAAATTTGCTAGAATGAGCCATTAAACAGTACATATGCAACTCCTTTTTTCTGTGTTTAACTCCCCTGCAAATACACATATCCAATTATAAACAATGCACATAAATATAAACTGTGCTGTAATATGAATCACATGTACACTACAAATTGGAGAGCCAGGATTTTACACCAAGGACTATAATTTCTACTGAAAGATACATTATCAGCAGGGAGATTATCCTTTAGTTGAAGACAAGACTGTCCAAACTAGAGTAGGAGAGAAGATGAAACATAATAAAGTTATAATTTGTTTGTGTAATGAGCAGCAGTTTATAACTTATCACAAGAAAGTGTGAGGTGAGTAAACTCAGAGTAAAGAGGGAGGACTCAATTAACATGAGTTAAATAAGAAGAAGAATGTTGAAATTGCTTATTAGAAGACTGAAAACCTAGTAAACTGGGTGGTGCTAATAGTATATTTTGGCTTAATCTAAGGGTATCAAAGTGAAATAATTCTGCCTGGGTTTGTGTTCTTCCCATGAAATTTGTGAGTCTTGATAGACATAAATGGCAGAGGCAAATTCTTGGGTTAAATGTGAGTAGGAGTTTAAAGAAATATATAATAAGTGAAATGAAGCAAAACACTAAGGTGGGATTTTTGGAAGGGAGCCCATTTTTAACAAAGGATAAAAAAATTAAGCTAGTCATATTTATTTTACTCATGGTACACAAAAGTCTACCACTTAGTTATATCTACAATCCCAGTTTGGGCAATTTTTTAATTTGAAGAAACATTTTTTTCTTGAATGCATTTTTATGAGTTTCATTCAAAATTATTCAGGTATATTTGAAAGTGAGATTATACATTTTAAGCTTGTAGGAACTATACTAAATAATTCTCTATGATGCACAAAACACTTTTAAAGATAGTTCTTATTTATTTTCCAAGTATAACCTTTACATAATTCCTGAAAGAAAGCAGCAGTTTACATACTGAGTAACAGGCTCCATTGGGAACTGTTGCTTTGAAAGCAATACTACTGTAACAGATCAGTGAGTTATGTGGATATCTAGATACACCCCAGGAATATTATTTTCAAAGATTCATCCATTTATTATACATTATACAGAAGAGGCCACCAGATGTCATCATAAATGTTTGTGAGCCACCATGTGGTTGCTGGGAATTGAACTCAGGACCTCTGGAAGAACATTCAGTGCTCTTAATATCTGAACCATCTCTCCAATGAGTAGAGCTCTATAACTAGTTTTGTCGCCTGTGTTATGTTTTTAGAAAATGCCTTTGTAACTGGAAACTAAGCTTATAACTTTTCCAGAGGAATGTTGACTCTCAGAAGATTCTCCTATCTATAGTGTGAGTTCTGGCCATTACTTTGTATGTAATATGGGGCTATTACAATTCATATTTCACCACTATAATTCCTTAATTTATAAACTGGTGATAATAATGTTTGTTCAGCACTGATGATGAGCCTGACAAAGTTATTGAGAGATCAAACACAAAAAAATAGTGTATGTGTGTGTGTGTGTGATTCATTTCACCATAATTTTCATTCAAATGAGAGAATTTTAATCAGTGGTTCCTTAGTAAATGGTGCACATTGAAAGTAGTAATTATTAGCAACATTTTATCTATCCTTAGAATTCATATTTATAAGATACAGGATAGAAATCCAGAGGTACATCTAACCCAGTCTTGGTATTAGGAAGAGGAAATCAGACATACCTGGAGTGAATGCTGAACTAATCCACCTTGGGACCTCTTGCCCTTTCTGGGGAGGAGATGGGGGGATGGAGAGAAAAAAGACTGACTGAGAGAGGTCAGGAAAAGGAAAGGAGTTTGAACAAGGGGATACATGGATACAAAATGAGTGAAAGCATTATCTCAACTATGTTCATAACACCATTATTCGTAATAGCAAGAACCTGGAAACGATATTGATGTCCCTCAACTGAAGAATGGATTAACATCTACACAATGGAATACTACTCAGCAGTTAGGAAAAATGATAAACTAAAATTTTGCAGGCTAATGGATGGATTGGGAAAATTTCCTCCTGATCGAGGTATCACAAACCCAGAAAGATAAGCAGGGGATGTACTCACTCACTAGTGAACTTTAAACAAAAAGCAAAGCATTCCCAAGCTGCAAACTACAACCATTGAACAGCTTCGGATCTAAAATACCTTTGACCTGCACCTTGGATCCCACTCCCTCCAGAGGAACACCTGACCCATTCTTGATGTTCAGATGAAGAAAACAGATTTGCCTGGAGTGGATGCTGAACTAAGCCACATTGGAACTTTGGGACCTCCTGCCCTTGCTGGGAAGGAGAAAAGGAGATGGGGAAAGAGAGAGTGACAGAGAGGGACAGGAGGGGGAAGGTAGTTTGAACAAGGGGATAGATACATGGATAAAAAGTGAGACTTTAACCTATAAAAATAAGATATATATATAAGAAAAATTGCCCAGTGCAGCAATTTTCATATATAATTGAAAAATTGAAATAATTTTCTTCAAAATAAACAATATAAAATAGAAAAAAATAAAAATTTAAAAAAGACTTAAAAAGAAATAATTCTACAATCAGATATTCTCCTCCAAAAGCCATTTTAATAAAGAATGCGTCAATGCTGTGTCCTGTGCTTTGTTCAATATTCATTGTCCATATGGGACAGTGAAATGAAGAACATTGTGCACCCTTTCTAGATCCATTAATGCGAACATGATCTATTATGTTGTTCTATATTTCTAATATAAAACTCAGATTGTTTTTTTTTTCAGTTCCAGGAAATGGTTTTTCCCTTTATGAATGAAGGGGGTTTCTTTTGATCATAGGTTTTTACTCTAATCTGGTTCACTTTTTGATTTACCTGAGTGGAAATTTAGTATAAAATGTAATGTTTTCTCATGATATCTAGGTCTCAAATGTCAAACCTCCCCTTCAATCAATTTCTGCCTCCCTGTGTCTCTTTTTTACTATCTCCCCAATATACACATATATTTCACAGTCTACTTTACTTATATTAGTATAAATATATTTCTTACATTTATTGCTCCAACATTGTCTTTTAAAGAAAAGCTTAATTCAAATATTATATATATATATATATTTAAATTAACTATTAGACTTTTAGATAATCTTAGAAATGTAAGTATAAAAGTAAATAGGTTGAAATACTTGTAATCATATCCACAATTTACTAGTAGGTTACAAAAACCTATTTGAAATTGATATCCACTGACAATGGGAAAATCAATTTTCTCCAATGAAGTGTTACTGAATTTATCAACCACACTCCAGGATAGGCTACATCACCAGGAGTAGTTGGCCAACACAATATAAAATCTATGTGGGTTTTGTTTTGTGTTTGACTTATTCTTTTGTTTTGGCTTTTTTTTACATTGTTGCTTTTGTCTTTTTTAAAATTTTCTATTTTGCTTATTTTTGTTTTGCAACAGAGAAGAAAAAAGAGAGAGAAAAAACCATTTTTGGGTGTCTAGGGCAGTAAAAAGGATCTAGAAGAAGTTAAAGGAGGGGGTCTCATGATCAAAATATATTTTATAAAATACAAATGTAATTACAAAAAAAAGCAAAACAAAAATCCTACTCCAAAACATGGGCTTATAGAGTTTTTTCTATAGCTACAAGAAATCTATTATAGTCAATTTATATTTTGGAAGCTCAAAACATTCTCTGCTTTGCTAAACCATGGTCAGGTAGCTATTTAGATTCTAAGACTCTCTTGATGTTCAAAGTTTTAAGCAACACCAACTACTTCAAACTCTATCTCTAATAGAAGAATTAAGTATTTTCAAGTGTTTAGTGATAGGGATGTTGCTTTGATTCTCAGAAAAATATTGATCATGATAATGAAATTGTCATTTTCTTTTATTCCTTATATTCAGGAATACCTAGAGGCAGGACATTTCTAATATTTATGTTAATTTATTTAGTACATAGCATGATATCTCTCTTGATACAGTGGACTATAAATGTGTGAGGGGGAGGATTGTTTTAGAGACATATAAGCTAATTCTAGATAAAGGTGAGGATAAAGCTTACCTCCTTGGGGCTGGAGAAATGGCTCAGCAGTTAAGAACACTGACTGCACTTCCAGAGAACTGGGGTTCAATTCCTAGCACCCACATGGCAGCTCACAACTGTCTGTAGTTCCAGTTCTCAGTTCCAGGCAAACACCAAGCAAACAAATAAAGGTTTTTTTTTTTTTTTTTTTTTTTTTTTTTTTTTTTTTTTTTTTTTTTTTTTTTGTAAGATAACTTACTTCCTCTATCATCAAGAAAAATGGGGTGCATGATGTAAAATAATAAACGTATAAATAAAAATGAAAGAAATCTACAATTTCATTCTTGATCACTTATTAAGCTTACAAATGCCTGCCATTTGTACACTAGTGATGTGGTTATTTGTATGAAACTCAAACTAGTTTTCACACTTATATCAGAATTTATCACTTTTATACTTAGAAGCTGTAACTGAATGGTCACTACATTTAGAATAAAATGCAAACTCAAACTTCTCACATGGCTGCAGTTTCTTCCAAAGTATTGCAGTTTTTATCATGCGTTAGGATGTTTAAAAAAAAAGAAAGAAAATATGAAGAGAAACAATTCTGTATCTTGAAATATTTGTAAATTCTTCTCAAAAATTTCTAATTAGAACAAGCACATTCTGCCTATAAATTCTGCAGACAGAAGCTAATTCTTGTGTCAAAATACAAACACTCATTCTTATGTTTACAGTCCTTCTGCTGATTAAACAGAACTATAGAAGTTTAAAATAAACCTATCATAATAATGAATAGTTTAGTCAATATTATATGAAATTGGGCAGTATTCCTAACCATGTTTTTCCTCAAAGAAATTTGCATATGCATCTAGAAGTCATTTTGTCAAATATATGCTCATGTACTAAAAACATTTAGTTTTAAAACTAACATTTCTTGATTACATAATCAATAAAAATTACAGCATTTTTTGTGTTTTAACAAGAAGGACATATTTGTTTTAAAAACATAAACTCATTCGTATTTATAACATGATTAAGAAATATGTAAATATACATGTCCAATTCTTTTTAGATGATTCTATATACATCTATATACATTCTATATACATCTGGTTTACTAAAAGCTGACTTTGTATAAAAAGAAATTGAAGACCCATTTGACCTATTAAATTAAGAGACAGTACATTTGTTTGTATGACTTCCAGAAACTGTATACTGCTTCTTCACTCATAGGAGAAAAACAACTAGCAATAACTTTTCTCCAAGAAGTCATTTTAATACTCATCTTTAAGAAGTTAATAGACATTGGACATCTAAATGTCTAAAGCAGAATGGAGGTTATATATAAAATTTTACAAGCAAAAGAATATTGGAACTATTGGTACCAGTATACTACACAGAGTAAAATCTTATTTCTCAACCTTTATATTAAGAGGAGTTGAAGTCTTAGTTTAATTATAAGTTAAAGCTTCAGAGTTCAAGTGTGGCTGTCTCCCTTTCTAAGCCCAAGTATACTTGCTAAAGAAAAATGCAAAATCTGTGTCATAGCATAAGAGCCACCTGATATGGAACAGAAGAATAACTAAAAATAAGGGACTATTCTCTTCTATTTTATACTAATTCTATTCTGAATAAATATGTATCTTAAAATATATTTAAAAGATTTTTTCCTTTTTTGATTTATTTATTTTTTAGTAAAGTCATATTTTTATTTTATACTAATCCTATTCTGAATAAATACGTATCTTAAAATATATTTAAAAGATTTTTTTACTTTTTTGATTTATTTATTTATTTTTTAGTAAAGTCATATTTTTATCTATGTATCCTCTTGTTCAAACTCCCTTCCCCCTCTCACCCCTCCCAGTCACTCTCTCTTCTCCCCATCTCCTTATCTCCTCCCCAGCAAGGGCAGGAGGTCCCAAGGTCCCAATGTGGCTTAGTTCAGCATCTACTCCAGGCAGATCCAGTTTCCTCCCCCCAACATGGAGACTGAGTCAGGTGTTCCTCTAGGGGGGAGTGAGATCCAAGGTGCTGGTCCAAGGTGTTTAGATCACAAGCTGCTCAGTGATTGTGGTTTGTAGCTTAGATTTTAAAAAGAAAGCAACAAGCAGTGTGACAAAGTAGAGATCAAAAGAAATAAGTGCCTTTATTTATTTATTTATTTTTGCAAAGTCACCTCTTCTGGAATACATAATAGTTTTTGCTCATGTTTACACAAGTTCTCTAATCAATGTTTGAAATATGAATTAAAAATTATGAATCAGGTGGTTATAAAATGGTTTAAGCATATTTAATATAAATAATATTATTGATATTGTCTCAAACCTTAAAAATGTCTTCTAATAGAATACTATTAAGTACAAGCAATTTTACAATACCAAATGCTACTTTTAATATACTCTAGTAATAGACCTTAAATTTCTCTTATACTATAAAAGGTAAGTGTCTCCAGGAAAAACAAGGCTTTCTAAATCTATATGATGAAATTTCATATGAATGCACCGAATGAGGCATCAAGCACAGGGCCCGCACGGGTCTGTATCAGGTCCTCTCTGTATACACTATGCCTTCCAGTTCAGTGTTTGTAGAAGACACATGAGTGTGGGAACAACTGGGTCTCTGCTTCTTGTGTATTCTCTTGGGCTCTTTTCCTTATGTTGGTTTTTCTTGTCCTACTTTGATGATAGGTTTTCTTCTTATATTTTCTATTATTATGCTTTTTTTATCCCTTAGAAGCTTATTTTTTTCTAATGAGAGACATAAACAGAGTAGATCCAGATGTGAAGGAGAAGTTATGAGCAACTGGGAGAAGTAGATTAAGAGAAAAACATTGTACTATAAATTTTTTAAAAAAATTTAAAAAATACCTTAAAATTTTTGGTTTAATAAAGCAGCATGAAATATATTAGTACATTGTTTCTCTTAGCATATATCTACATGTCACTGAATTTAATCCTGAACATAATTTTTAAAACAACAAACTTATCCAATGCTCTTTATGGGGCATCTAATAGTTTATACAAATAACTTTGTTTCTTCTTTTTTATTGAAAATAATTTCTTTTTCATACAGGACATTCTGATTATAATTTCTCCCTTCTAAAGCAGACCATGAGAGGCCAGCTACCATGATCCACTCCAGAGTTAAAAAGAAATGCCTGAGATTACTGGAGTGGCAAGAAACTTTTATTACAGGATAATTAAGAATAAATCTCTATCTAATTGACTGATAAAATAAGGAAACATACATACCTTCCGTTAGTAATTTTTTTTTACTTCAACATAAAAATGCTCTCTGACTCTGTCTTCAGTCAGCTACACATCTCTACACTGCTGCATTCTATACATACATCTATATATCTTCATTTACGTACATACTGTCATACATTTCTATATACAGTTACAACTATTTTCACATATCTTCATACTTTTCTTTACATACATTCGTCTTCTACATCTTTTATACAGTTTCATCATCCTTGCCTCCACACAGTAACTAATCTCCATACAGCCATGGCTATTTACCTCAAATAGCTCTCTCACCATATAACATTTGACATTGTTCTTACACACTTTCACACAAACAGCTTTTTGCATAGTTCCTATTTGTAGCAACAACTCTTTCACACAGCTTTATCTCTTATACACATATTCACATAATGTTTCTTCTACATCACTTACTCTCTCTTTGCTCACTCACTCTCTCAATCATTCAATCTCTCACATTCTCTCACACTCTCTTTAGGCTTCTTTATCATCTCTCATTTATCAGACATTCACTCACATTCTGCCCAGCTTCATGCCTACATTGCTGTTGATCATGCACACTCTCACACGTACTCATTTCTCTTTCTCCCATCTCCCCCACATTGTTGCTATTCCCTTCTTTGTTAGCCAATCTCTGTACAATTATATGTTACATTTTGGGGATCCAGCTCATTCTCATAACACATGGAGTCATATAGTTAGCCTCAGGCTAATAAGGTCACAAAGACAGGCAAGTGTACATTCTTGGCATTACATGTAACTTTTTTTCCAGACAGATAATGACATTGAAATTCAGGACATAATAATAAAAGCAGCAGATTGAAACTTGAGTGGTCAGGGTATGTGCAGAAAGTCAGCTATTGCAAAAGGGATATGTCTCAAAATAGCCTGGCCTTGAATATAGCAGTAAGCAATACCTGGTAATTAGTCATTGTATACTTCTTGGACAGTTTAACCTGTTTGAATTTGTTCTGAAGTATAAAATTAGTTATATTTGAAACTGAACATACTGTTACTTTCCTGTATCAGTAAAAAATATTCTGGAATTATTTATTTACATCAGAAATCATTTTCTTAACTATTCACAACTATAAGTGTGCCCAGAGATGTAAAACACATTACTAACAGGCTGTGGAAAGAACCCCACAGCTGTCCTATTAGGGAGGCATTGCAGTGGCATCTGAGAAAGTTACAGACAAAAAACAACTGGTCATCCACAGTCACTGATCCCATGGCTCTGCCAGGTGTGGCTTCCATCAGGGAATTATACATCTAAGGTTGACTTGTTAAACACTAGTTATCACTTGCTGTATACTCCCATGGCCCTCAGCACCCTTTCCCAATTCTTCCCAGACCCTCCCTGCCCAAATTCACATGATCTCCTCCTTCTCTCTCATTAGAAAACAAACAGTAAGTAAAAGTAAAAATAAACTAAAATAATAAAAAAAAACCAAAATGGGACAAAACAAAGAAACAGAAGAAAAAGATTTTAAAAAGTAGAAGAAACACATTTAGACATAGAGACCTACAGATGTGCACAGACAGAAAAATCATAAAAAACACAAAAATAGAAAACAATATATAAGCAAAAACTGTGAGATCCAAAAATAGTCCTGACTTGACTTTGTGAGACAAATGACTTCCAAAAATGTAATTGAGTTTATTTGGTGGTCACCATCTAGTGCTGGGCATGAGACATACCCTTAAGTATGATTTCTACACCCAGTGAGACTATGTTGAAAAACTAACTTTTCCTTTGTGAGCAGTTATCTTTTAGAAACATCTTCTGGCTTAGGGATAGGGACTTAGGTCCACTTTCTCTCAGGGCTGGATACCATTAAAATTGTGCAGACCAACTTCGTGATTGCTGCCATGATCTCTGTGAGTTTGCATGTGCATCAGCCTTATTGTATCTAATGGACTGGTTTCCTTGATTTCTTCCATCTCCACTGGCTCTGATAATCTCTCTGCCTCCTCTTCCACAGTTCTGTGAGCCCTGACTAGAGACGTTTGATGTAGACATCCTATATAAGACTGAGTGTTCTAAGGTTTCTCTCCCTCTGCACATTGTTCAGCTGTGTGTCTCTTTATTTGTTCCCTTCGACATAAGGAGAAAGATTTTCTGACAATGTTTGGAGACACTGATCTGTGGTTATAACAGAACATCATTAGGAGTCATTTCATTGCTACATGCAGCAAATTTTGATTAGTCATTAACAAATGGTTGAAACTATCTACAGCTACCTATATTTCTATAGGAAGAGTGAATTGATATGATATTAGTAAGAGCGCCTTTCTGGAAGCATGCAATAATAACATGTAAGAAACTAAAGGACAGAGCAAAGACAGCAAAGTTCTACTAGGTACATGCTGAGATAGTCTTTAAACATACTTTACATGGTCAGATTGTGTCACCATGGGAAATTACACAAAAATAAATAATCTCTTCTCATAAAAAAGACAAGAATTTAGACTATTCCATTTTAACGAGTATGTGCAGCTATCCTGATATCTCTGGATAACACTTTTCTTTTAGTTACCCACTACATTAAGTCTTTGCTTTATACAAGAATTAATATGTATGACTATTTTTATACTTGTATGTTCTGTTATAGTTAATGTTTATGTCTACCTAAAATATTTTATCTCATTTTGAAATCATCATTCATGTATGAAAATCAAACAAGTTAAATACAGATTTACTAACTTGTATTAATTGGCAGAAAATTACATGCATATTTTCTGGTAAGACTGGAACACAAACTTAGAAAATAAACTGTAGAATAAACTATCATAAGAAGTGTGGTGGTCTGTATGAGAAATTCCCCACAGGTTAAGGAATTATGCCGGTGAAGGTAGGTGTGGATGATTCAAAGCTCACACCATTCTCAGTAGAGAAAGTTCTCTCTCCCTCTCTCCTTCCCTCCCTCCCTCCGTCCCCTCCCCTGTCTCTCGATTGTATTATGGTATATGCATGGTCTTAGCTACTGTTCTAGTCCTATGCCTATCTACCTTCTGCCATGCTCTCCAGTATGAAGGTCATGAACTCTTAACATTCTAAAAAACATGAGAGCCCTCCCATTAAATAATTTATTTAATTTTTTCCCTTGGTCATGATGTTTTGTTATAGCTATAGGAAAGTAATTAAAACCAAAAAAGGTATTGGGCTTAATGAGACTTGCCCAATAAGAGTAAACAGCAAGTTTTAGGTCTTTGAATAAATATACATACATTAATAATATATATATAGTAATAATATAAAGTAACAGCAAAGTGATGTAATTAAGCAAATTTAAAAGCCTCTTGTAATATTTTTATAGTATGAATTTATTTAGTAATATGTTTTATAGTCAAAGAAATATAGTTTAAATTATTAGATAGCATGAAGTGGATGAGATAAAACAAATACTAAATGCATTATAGTATGTTTATGTCTAGTAAGTACTATAATAGTTTCTCTCAATTTTTATCTGTTTTAAACATATGTTAGCTATAGTAACACATAATATAGCTAACATTACAGAAGTGCTTCCAGTAACAGGTTCAAATTAATACTACCAATAAATGCCAAATTAATAAGATTCGCATAAACTGAAAGCCTGCCTGGCCTCAGATTCCAAATGAATAGCTTTTCAGTGCTCAGATTAGCTTCATATTAAAGTCTAAATTCTAGTAATATTTGCACTTGTTGGCATAAAACATCTCAATGAATAAAAACAGCATTATCTATTTCTCCAATTACCTCTGTCAAAAAGAGAAATCATTCCAATTTAATAAAAATCAGTAACTCTATTTTATAAACATAATGTGAAACCTTTATTGGATTTTCCCTGAAAGACATGTAATCTTATAATTTCCTCCATAGAAGCTGTTTTGTTAAATTACTATGAAATGTTCTTGGCTCTAAAGTATATAGTGGAAGTAGAAAATATTTGAGATTGACTTAAAATTACTAATAAAGTAATGGGTCACCATGGCCATGTTAGTTTAATGGTATAAAACTTGGGTTGTTCACCTGTGAAATGGAGTTGTAAAAATGGCTGACTCTATTGAAGTATATTGAGCAGTCAGCATGAAATATGGTTTATAATAAATAATTGGTAAGGACAGAAGAGAGAGAGGGGAAATTAAAATTGAGCTACATGTTGACATGTATATTGGGATCATTTGAATTCAAATGGTTTTTTTCCCATATGTAGAAAATAAAGATATTTAGCTCGATATAATTCTTTAAACTAAAGTTACTAATATTAAAATATTCATCCTAATTTCAGTGAATTTTAAATGTGTTTCTTAGATCTGATAATTTTGATAATGATTAGATGTTCTGAGAATTATATCATAATATCATTTGTACTCTTTGTATTTGCCATCTACTACTGGACTTGGAGGCTTCCTTAAGTGTTGCTTGTGGTTTGTAAACATAGTGACACTCCATTGGAGAAAACTAATTGTTTTTGTGCATGGTTGACACTTGGAGATAGTTTCTGGGCTAGGGATGAAGGTTTGTGTCCATTTTTTCTCTCACTGCTGTGTAGACCACTGCAGAGCTTACACATGCTGCCAAAGTTTCTGTGAATTCATATAGCTAGTATCATTTTTTGAAGATTTCAGAATTCTGTCTTTTCCTCAAGCGTAGATTTTGGCTTTTGATCCCTTTGTCAAAAAATTACTTGGTTCTAGCTATATGTGGTATGTATCTAGGTCTTTAATGATATTCCATGTTTTTGTTTTGAAATGAAAAGTAAACAGAAAGTAGACAAATGAAATGTGCTATGGATGAAACAGAAAATTCTCAAAAACATACAAATATCTAATAAACATTTAACAATATTCAAAAAAGAATACTGAACACATATAAAATTATTTGTGCTTCTTTACCAAGGAAAATAAAGTAATTACTAGAGTTCCACTTTGCCATGATGAAGTACTTTCTTCAAAAATTAGTTAATACCATTGAGCAATAGACGATGATGATGAGGCCTCAGGACTGAATATACTTATATCAAGACATGGCCATAAGTTAGAGAAGCATGTCAGGTCTGGTACAATTCTTATACATATGAATCAGGAATAAGATAATTGTTGAAGGGAGAGAAAGTAAACTGAGATGTAATAATATTTTTGTGTTTCTTATTATGCCCAAGTAAACATTAAATGGCTTATTTTATATGTATTTAGTTAGGATAAAATGAGTATTACATGTGAGTTTAGGAAACTTGCAATTTGGATTAAAATACTAAAATTATTTCAGAGAATTCATACTGAATAAATAAAATGCTTCACTGAGACTAAACTTCCTCTGTGTATATATTATGGCTGTTTCGTGTTTTGTGAGAATCTTAATGGTGGGAATTGGAATGTCTCTGACCCTTTTGCCTACTCTTGGGACTCTTTTACTCCTATTAGGTTACCTTGTCCATCTTCAGTCTAAGGACTTTTGTTTTGCTTATTGTACCAAGTTTTGAGAAGCTTAGTTTCTTTCTCTTGGAGGCCCGCATATTTCTAAAGAAAAAAATGGAAGGGGAGTGGATCTGGGGGAGAGAAAATTTGTTTGGTAGAGTTATCAGTAGGAGAGGGAATTGTGGTAAGGAGGTATTGTATGAGAGAACAATCAGCTTTCAATAAAAGTAGATAAAAATGAAGAAGTACTGCCTCATGTCTA
>PVIH01018114.1:16421-39684 GCA_004025045.1 Sigmodon hispidus | reverse complement strand
TGGCTTCAAAGAAGCTATTGATTCTGAAGTAGTGGGTTTTGATTGAGTTGACTGTTTTTAAAAAACTGTTTGGATTTTAATTGTGATGCAGAAGTTATAGTAACAAGCATTTGGTTTTGTACAGACATTATTTCCACTCAGGTGGATAAGCTCAATAAAGGTCATATCCCAAACTAAAAAAAAAAAAAAAAAAAAAAAATTAGACTTCAGACCTGCTGTAACTGAGGAACAAGTGTCTTTTACAAAGTTCATTTGCAATTCAATCAGAACTGGGCTGTGTTTTCTCAGGGAAGTGACATTCTCACACTTAATGCCAAAACTCCACTGAGCAGTTTGGCCAAAGAATGGTTCCCTACCAGACAGAGCTGAGCTCAGAACTGGGAGCAGCCTGTGTTCAGACACGGAACGCCTGACCTTAATAGCAACACCAGGACCTTGGGGAAAGCCCTGGTGGCAAAGAGTCTTTACAGGTGTTTTTAGAAACAGCGGGGATGGGAACAGGCAGTTGCCCAGCAGACAGGGCCAATAAACTTGTTACTGAAGTATTCTATAGGAATTAGGATTCACTGCGAATATAGTTGAGGTTGCATAAAGAGCATCAGGTATAAGGAATCTATACAAGTGACATTCACCCTAAACTTGAGAGGCTGACTCCAGTGGTCAATAACCATATAAGAGACTTTGAGGGGCTGGAGACGGCTTGGCAGCTAGCTAAGAGCACTGGCTGCTTTTCCAGAGGTCCGGGATCAGGTCCAGCCCCCACATGATGGCTCACAACCACACATAACTCCTGTTCCAGTGCCTGCTTTCTACACAGTGCGCTTAACATACATCAAGTGAAACATGCAAATAAAACAAAAAGTAAACCCATCTTTTTCAAAAGAGAGAGAGATTTTGAAGATTTTTCCTATGCCAAAACACAAGGAAATCAAATTGGTGAGTGAAGTTTGTTGATTCACTATTTCTTTTTAAATATTTATTTTTTCATTTTGTGTGAATTGGTATTTTGCCTACATGTGTAACTGTATAAGGATGTCAGATCTTGGAATTACAGACAGTTGCTAGCTGCCTTGTGGATGCCGGGAATTGAACTCAGGTTCTGCAGAAGAACAGTCAGTGCTCTTAACCGCTGAGCCATCTCTCCAACCCACAATTTCTTTCAAAATAGCTTATAATTCTGACTTCTTGGTCCTTGATACAGACTTACACCAGAATTAATCTCTTTTGTCTCTCTTCCTTCCCCCAGAGGCCTGGTAGAGAAAAAAGAAGTAGAGCTGGTTATGAGCAAGTTAGAAGATGCACAGAAGTACCTGGCACAGAAGTACTGCTTCCTCGTGCTGGGAGTGGGAATGGCAGATAAGCATCACATGAACTGTGGAAAGTACGCATGCGCTTCTGCTGCCCTTAGGTCGGCCCATCCCTAGCACTTTTCCATTTGACTTCTGGTATCTTTCCTTGTAATGGAATCTGTTCCATGCACTAACTCGGGTAACTGCGGATGACAGAGCCAAGTTAGTACTGAAGGCATTCCAGAGTCTAATCCCATTTTGGGATGGGACCACTTATTCTCTCTGTGAAATCTTGCTCAGCCTGAGGATCTGGGCTGCTTGGTTGTATCAGGGGGAGACCAAGCAATGGTCAGTGTTGTGGGGGTGTGGGGGTTGGGTAGGGGATGCAGTGTCTGCTTCTCTTGCAGCAACCGAAGCTATGAGGACCACCATTGAGGCAGCACTGTCTATGGGAGAGGTTTTTTTGTTTTGTTTTTAACCTCAGGATGGCAATGCCCACATACTTTAGCTAAAACTTAAAAGAGGCTCACAGCACAGGACAGTTTGGACTTACAGGGTGGGGCACTTTGGTTCTTGACTCTGAAGTGCCTGAGAGGTTTCATAGCAGCTGGAGAACCACCCCTTGAGCATAGAAAGGAATGGTGTATAAGACATCCCTTGTCAATGAATGTACTGTTTTCAGTCTACATTTCCTGGGTGCTTTCTTTTACTTTGTGTGTGTGTGTGTGTGTGTGTGTGTACAGTCTCAGTAGCAGCTGTAAGTGTGCTGTTGTGTGTGGGAACCCATTCAGTACACCATTCTTTACTATTCTTTACACATATGCACAATTCCTATATATTTTTTGTATGTAGTCAAAATAACAGTTATAGGGATTCTTTTGTGTGTACTAGCCTATTTGGTTCATCATTCCTTTTGTAAACATATGAATGGTTTGAGGTTTTGTTTTTTTGTTTTTTGTCTCATATTTCACATGATGTTTGGGCTATTTTGTTTTGACTTATTACCCAGAACATGTTTACCTACAAATTGAAAAACCATTAAATGATCATTTATATACTCTCAGTTAATGTCAGGCACGGTGTGTTGCTGTTGCATACCTATAGTATGAAGAAGCACCTGGGAGGCTGAGACAGGTGGATTAATTGAAGACCTCCTTGGGCAACACCCTGATGCTCCCATCTCAAAAAATAAGCAAGCAAGCAGTCATACAAATGGAAGCAGAAGATTCCAGAGCTCTGTCCAGCGAACCCCCATGAGAGGCCTTAGTTTGCAATGGCCAGCTGGTGGTGGCACACACCTTTAATTCCAGAGCTTCAGAGTCAAGGAAGGATCTCTCTGAGACCAAGGCCAGCCTGGACTACAGAGCAAGTTCCAGGATACCCAGGGCTACACAGAGAAACCCTGTCTTGGAACATCCATTCTAACTTTACTTGGCTACCTTGGAGTTTATGACAAATTCTTCTGAAAGTTTAAAGTTATATATAAAGCTTCAGGGTGTTTTCTCTGGCTATCTACTTAATTAGATTTATCCCTTCCCAAGGAATTTGTGTAGTTTTATCTGTCCCATAGCAAGCATTAGTTACATGCTCTACTTCACTGTTTATTTGCAATTTATACATATTAAAAAATGATCCACATTTTAATTTATGTGAATTTGTCCAACTTATTTTTGTTTTTTTAAAAGATTTATTTATTATGTATACAGTATACAGAAGAGGGTACCAGATGTCATTATAGATGGTTGTGAGCCACCCATGTGGTTGCTGGGAATTGAACTCAGGACCTCTGGAAGAGCAGTCAGTGCTCTTAACCTCTGATCCATTTCACCAGCCCCGTCCAACTTAATTCTGATACTATTTGATAATCATACAAGTTCTTGCTGGGCTAAACTATCTTCCTTTCTTAGTTTTAAAAAATCACATTAAAAATGCCACAGTTTGATCCATTTGAAATATGTCATATACATCAGGTGAACTATGAATCTAAGATACTTTTTCTTTACTAATACTCCATTTCCCAATACTATCTCTTTGTGATTTTTTTCTCTATTATAGCATTTTTTTGTTTATAAGATGTTGAATTTTTCTAGTATTTTAATCCAACCTAGGAAGTTTATATTGAATTTTATTAATCAATATTTCCATTTTAAACAGAACTCTACAATTTTTTTTTCAGAAACACTTTTATTCTTATTTATTTGCCTTGGTGTTTTGCCTGGAACTGGAACTACAGACAGTTGTGAGCTGCCATGTGGGTGCTGGGAGTCGAACCCGGGTCCTCTGGAAGAGCAGACGGTGCTCTTAACTGCTGAGCCATCTCTCCAGCCCAGAACTCTACAATTTTTTAATAGTTAACATTTAAATTGAAAAAGTTTTTTATACAATATATTTTGATTATGTTTTCCCCTCCCCCAATTCCTTCCAACTTCCTCTCTCTCTCTCTCTCTCTCTCTCTCTCTCTCTCTCTCTCTCTGTCTCCAGGGTTTTTTTGTATAGCCCTCGCTGTCCTGCAACTCACTCTGTAGACCAAGCTGGGCTCAAACTCATAGAGATCCACTTACCTCCGCCTCCTTAGTGCTGAGATTAAAGGTACATGCCACCACCACCTTCCAGCTCATGTCTCTGTCTTTAAAAACAAACCACAACAAAACACACATACACACATACACAAATGTGATATATTTAACACACACCCAGTGCCCAGTGCCCATTCAGCAGAAAAGGTGGTGCCAAATACAAGTGCAAAGAAAACAGTATGAGAAGTATGTGGGGTAAGGGGAGAGCCGTCAGTGCAGAGATGAGAGGTGGCTGGCTAGGACCAGGGAAATACAGAGAGAGAATTGGGCTTGCATCTCAACATCAGCTTCCTCACTGTAATGGAGAAATCACAGTGTTGGCTCCCTCCTGGGGACAGTAGAAGGGTGAGCTATCGTAACTAATGTGCAGAAGGTCTGAGCATGTTCTAGGTCTACAGTGAGAAAGAGAGTCATGGAGGGAGGAGGGCATGATAGAAGAAAGCGGTTCCTGTCAGCTAGGAAGTGGGGGGAGAGGAAGAGCCCAGAAGCAAAGCCCCCTGGCGGGCGCCTCCCCAATGACCTCCCTCCACTGGTCCCTACCACTTGAAGGTCCCACCACCTCCTGATATTGCCATCAACTAGCAACCAAGCTTATGGCCAAATCATAATAGTGACACCAGTTAGAATCCTATGTTTTGTGGGCGATGATGTACCACTTATCATTGTGATTTGTTATATTTCAGGGATAAAATATCAGACACACAGAAAGACTGGAAATTCTTTGAGGTAAGCCCCTTGCTTTGTGGACTTTTCGTTTGCTATGAAAATATAACACACAGGGGCTGGCAAGATGGCTCAGAGGTTAAGAACACTGACTGTTCTTCCAGAGGTCCTGAGTTCAATTCTCAGCAACCACATGGTGGCTCACAACCATCTATGATGACATCTGGTATCCTTTTCTGTATACTGTATACATAATAAATAAATAAGTCTTAAAAAAAAAAACAAGAAAATATAACACACAGCAATGACCAGCAGCCATGTGACAGGCACATATTTTAACAAATATCCTTTTTAAAAAAGGATGATAGCATATTGTTTGTTATACCTTAGAATTTTGCCCTGGTTTTCCACCTGTATACATGAGTACATGGGTAATTCTGCACAACTCCCTCGGATATACAGCATTTGGGTCATCCGGGTTTGCGTTTACTTAATGATACTTTGGGGACAGTGGGGGTTTCCTAGCATTTCTGGGTCTTGTGATTCTTCTGTCTTCTCTTTCAGTCCTTTTATACTTTCTGTACATGCATAGCGTGGATCGTCTTCCGACGTCAGTACTTGAGGGAGATTGAGGAAGAGGTAGGGAGGCTTTTTCGTACCAATATGTTCAACATCCCTCGAAGGAAGCGTGAGGATGAAGAATCGGGAGGGGAGAAGAAACGCATGACACTGGTACAATTTCGGTATGACTCCATTTATTCCCTCCTTCCTCCCTCCCCTCCTCCCTCCTTCCCTCCCTCTCTGTCTCTCTCTTGCAATATCTCTGTGTAGCTGAGGCTGGCCCCAAACTTGTAATCCTTGTACCTTAGCCTTCTAAGTAGCTAGGGTACGAGCCTGCACGGGGCATCTGGCTCAGCTATGACCATTGGACCTTTCCTCCGCTCAAGGACATTTGTCAGGAGCAGGACAATGTAACATGACTGTCACCCTTCCCTCCCACAGGAAAATGATGGCAAAACGTCCAGCAATTAAAAAGGCTGTGGACATGCGCTCCCCGGTCTTGTCCACACTGCTGCCGTCTCTCAGAGAAAAAGCTCAAAACATCGTTGAAAAAAAGTATGTGGCCGGCATCAAACTCCCACCCCGAATGCAGAAGGACACAGCAAGTCTGGACTCTGTGACCATGCCAGTGTAAGTAGTCAGGGAGAATCACAGGACAGTCATGGATGGTGCTTCTTGGTTGGGCTGAGAGAGCCAGGGACTCAGGCACTGCTCCCTGAGAGAGGATCTGTTCCCCTGAGAAACCCTGACTCTCTGACCAGAGGTTTTCCACTGAGGCCCATTGGACTAGGACAAAAAAAAAAAAAAAAAAATCCCTAGATTCTAAGTGGTTGTAGCCTGAAGGGCTGAGAGCCAGACCTTTAGAGCTGAGGATCTATTGTAAGTGTTCATCTCCAGGAGCTGTGGGTGGAGCCAGAACAGAATCTTGCTATGATTCTGTTTGGGGCTGGTATGTAAGACCATGAAACAGGCGTGGATCCAGGTCTGGCTTCTTAAAGAATATGTGTGCCTAAGATTTAGAGTGAGTGTGTCTGTGTTTGTGTCTGTGTGTGAATGTGAGTGTCTGTGTGTGAGTGTGTCTGTGTGTCTCTGTGGAGTGTGTGTGTGTCTGTGTGTGAGTGTGTGTGTCTGTGTGATTATCACAGACTGATAATCACAGTGACAAACACAACTGTGAATCACAGTCTTTGGCTTTTCCATTTACTGGGTTAACTATAGCAGTCATTCTTCTTACAGAGTTGGCATCTTGGGGGAGCCCCGACATTTGTTCAACCCTCATACCCTCCTGCCCCTTGAACCAGAAGAAAATGGGAAGCAGAGTGGAAGAAATGCTTCCATAATAGAGAGAAATAACTCAAGAATTCAGGACACACTGGATTTGGTCATGAGGACGCTATCTTCACATAACACATACCCTAAGTAACCCATGTGTTCCCGCTCTATATTCAAGTTCTTATTCGTGATGTAAACTACATTGACTTAACACTTACATAGGACTAATTTTTGTCATTAAATAGCTGCTTAAAATATTCAAGATTTCTTGGCTTAAGTTGTTCTTTTCAGAGTTGATAGCTGATGGTTAAAGAATTTTAGAAAGCTCTTCGAAAGCACATTTTCCTAGTTGTTCCTTTGGTTCTGTGTGTGTGTTCATGTGTGTGATAGCACTTGTGTGTGAGGTGTATATGTACTTGTATGCCTGTGCATGCAGAGGATGACCCGATTAATCCTTAGATGCCACTCACCTTGTTAGCATGCCGATATTTTAATTGTATATATTTATATATTATTTTTAAGTTATTTACTATGTGTGTATGTGAGAGAGACAGAGCCAGGGAGCACATATAGAGGTTGGGGAGGGTGGAGGTTGGGGCTTTCCTGGCACTATGTGCAGGACCTGGTGCTTGAATTCACCTTGTCAGGTTTCTTTTCCCTGCTTGAGCCCTCTTGCCAGCCGCTGCCGCCCCACCATACCCCCATTCCCCCCCACACACTTTTTTATTTATTTATTTATTTATTTATTTATTTATTTATTTATTTATTTGCCTTGATGTTTGCCTGGAACTGGAACTACAGACAGTTGTTAGCTGCCATGTGGGTGCTGGGAATCGAACCCTGGTCCTCTGGAAGAGCAGAAGGTGCTCTTAACCGCTGAGCCATCTCTCCAGCCCCCCACTTTGTTTGAGACAAGGAGGTAAAGATTTTTGAGATCACCTGAGAATGTCAGCCTGTTTCGCTGGCAGAGGAAGCCGTGGGCTGCAGGCAGAGTCCCCTGCAAAGAACTGAGATAGGGTGCCTTGCCTGGAGGATGGGCAAGAGGCCCACGGTGGGAGCTTCTAGAAGTGTATAAACATACACAGGGATAATGTGTTGTTTTTCATTAAATTCCGCAGCTGCCAGTAGGGGTTCGCCGCACTGGCTGATAGCCTGACAGGAATTCTGTTCCCTCAGGCACCGGCTCTGTCCTTGCCGCTAAAGGGAACCTCATCTAGATCTCTATCCCTTTATAAACTCAGGATTCAGAGGTTGAGGTGAAATTCTGCTTGTTCAGAGAGGCTGAAAAGCAAGTAGCTTATCTTCTCTCCCACCTCACAACACCCCCCAAACTGGCAGTCCTTCAGCTAAACCCCCATTTACCCATCCAAGCTACCCATGGCTCCCCCTACCATGTCCTGTCAGCTAGTTGCTGACTCGGCCTCCTGACCCCAGGTTAATTTTTTTTTTTTTTTTAAATCAAACAAATGTAAGATGTCTTAAAATATTATTCCACAGCAGTGGGTATCACACAGTGAGGTCATGCCGTCTATGTCTGGCACAGAAGTATAAGCCAAGTGTCAGTGAGCAAATCTTGGCCTGGCTATAGATCTTTTCAGAGAGGGACACTTTTTTTTTTTTTTTTTTTTTTTTTTAAACTCAGAAAACTACAGCCTTTAGTGGATGTTTATAGACGTGTGTGTGTGTGTGTCCCAAAGACCAAGAGACTGGTCTGATGTAACAGCAAAGAGCTAGCTTGGGTCACTCCATCCGTCTGGAGGAGTGGGAATGATCGGGAGCAGCCAGGGATTTTATTGAAGGAGTACTCTAGAGGCCTCAGAGCTTCAAGGTTACAGTCCTGAGATCGGTCCAATTTCAGGCAAGGGGTACCTGTTATGAATTCATTGACTGCTTTGAATTCTAGGTGTGTTTCAACATTTAGCAGTGGTCACTAAGGTTTACTTATATCAGCAGATCCACAGGTAAGCCTAGAAACTATCTTGTCCCTTTCCCAGGAAGGGACTGTTTGGAAGGAATGTCAGGTATTTTCCCTGAGGTGCTGGCTCTTTCCTGGATGGTATCTGTTCATTGACCCTCCATGGTACCACCAGGTGCTGCCAGCAAGAGCCTGCTGTCTGTGTTTCAGTAAACCTGTCATGGCAGTTGTGTGGTCAAGCTGCTCTAGGCCCCACAACTGAACCTGGAGCTTGCTGGCCAGCAATGCCCAGTGGTCCCTCTGTCTTTGCCTTCATTCCTACCAGTGCTGGGTATTGGCACATGCAGCAGCACTTGGTTTTTATATTGGTGCTCCAGACTCAGGTCATCATCACCGTGTAGCAGACCCTCCACCCTCCGAGCCTGCTCCCAGCCCGCTCCCACCCCTTGTGATCATTTTAAAGCAGGTTTGTTATTAAAGCTTACCACATATTTTTTCATGTTGTTTATTTGGTTTTTTATATGTGTGTGTGTGTGTGTGTGTGTGTGTGTGTATGTATGTATGTACAGGGTTTTTTTTTTTTTTTTTAAACTTTATTTATTTATTATTTCTTTATTTATTTGCCTTGGTGTTTGCCTGGAACTGGAACTACAGACAGTTGTGAGCTGCCATGTGGGTGCTGGGAATCGAACCCGGGTCCACTGGAAGAGCAGACGGTGCTCTTAACCGCTGAGCCATCTCTCCAGCCCCTGTACAGGGGTTTTGTGTGTATATGTGTGTATGTGCACATGTATGTGCCTGCATGTAGAGGCCAGAGGTGTTACACTTCTGGAACCTCATGCTTTGGGTCTTTTGGTTATTTTGGAGACAGGATCTGTCACTGGTCTGGAGCTCGATAAGTAGCCTAGGCTAGCTCCAGTGAGTTCAAGGCTCACATGTGACCACACCTGGCTTTTCCATGTGTGCTCTGGAGATCAGACTCAGGTCCTGTGTGTAAGGGCTTCAGTGACTAAGCCATGTATGTCCCCAGCCCCTTAGCATTTACCACGTTCCTAAGGATCAAAATACTCAGCAGTTATGACAATAGAAATAAAAGCTACAAGATTAGAGAAAATATTTACAGAAGATCTAATAAAGACTTTATGTGGAAAAATATACAAAAAAACCCTTAAAACTCAACAATGTGGAAACAACCCAATTAATGCTCCCAAAATCTGACCAGACATCACCAAAAACACATGAATGACATGCATGTGGACACATGTTCAGCATCATCTGTCATTAGTGGATGCAAGTTCAAGCTACCCAGTGGCACTGCACTCTTCTTAGAGTGGTTGACACCTCAGATGGTAACTCTAGAAGCTGGTGAAGGTGCTAAATGGCATTGCCACCTCAGAAGGCAGACTGCCCCCTCCCTCCCTCCCTCCCTCCCTCCCTCCCTCCCTCCCTTCCTTTTCTGCAAATCAAGCTGACAGTTTCTTACAAAGCTCACTGGACAGCTGAGCTGGGGGGGGGGTCCCTCTGTAAAAGCACTTGCTGGTAAGCCCGACAACCTGAGTTCCTCCCTTGGAAATCACGTGGAAGGCCTAGGTGCAGCCGTGAGCATTGCGGCAGTCCTTGGCAGCCCTCCCAAGAAGGCAGGAAGCAGAGACAAGGCCTGGTTTTTAATACTCAGGACGACAGGGTGCCAGAAAGGAAAGTTATCTTCTGATCACATGTACATGCCATGGCACATACACAGCCTTCACAATACGTGACCATCACACACACACACACACACACACACACACACACACACACACACAGCCTTCACACACACATATCCATCACACACACACAGCCTTCACTCGAGAGCACAGACTAAAACTTAAATAATTCAAAGATAAATATACCTATCCACACAAAAATATGTTTATAGTAATTTTATTTCATAATCATCAATAACCAAAACAACCAAGGTGGCATTTAATAGTCCAGTTGATAAATTGTGATATATCTATACAATAAAGTGTTACTTGGCAATAAGAAGAATGGTCTGTCAGGCTATACAAAGATACAGATGGCTGAGCATGGTGCCTCACACCTTTAAGCCCAGCACTCAGGAGGCAAAGGCAGGCAGATTTCTGTGAGTTCAAGGCCAGCCTGGTCTACAGATAGAGTTCCAGGACAGCCAGGGCTGCACAGAGAAGCCCTGTCTCAAAAGACAAAAAGAAAAAAGAAAAAAAAAAAAAGAGACAGATGAATATTAAGTAGATATTGTGGAGTCAGAAAAGACTATAGACAGTGTGATTCTAAGTATATATACTCAGGACAAAGCAAAAACAGAGAGGTGATAGACACATTAACAAGAATGGAGAGATGGTTTTAGGTTGGGGAAGGTTGGATAAATAAAGCCTGATGTTTCCAGAGCAGCAAAACTGTTCTGTACAACACACGGACGATGAGCTCATTGTGCATTTGCATTTGTCAAAACCCACAAAACCCTCCATCATAAGGAGTGAGTCTTAATGTATGCAAAATTCAGAAAATTACTTAGGAAATGGCAGAGTTCCAGTCCAGAAGACAGAATTTGACAAAAAGGATCCACAGAATTAAGGAAATAAGAAACAATCTCACTGGGGGTAGGATGACTCATTGTCAATGTCAGTTTAAGGGGATTTAGAATCACCATGGAAAAATACCTCTGAGGAAGTCTGGAAGGTATTTCCAGAAAGGTATGACTGAGAATGGAAGAGCTGTCCTAGGGTGGGCAGCACCATGGCTTGGCCTGGGGCTCCCGAATCAGTGAAAAAGAGGGGATAGAGAAATAGCTTGGCAGAGACACAGCAACTCACAGGTGTCTGCAAGCCCAGTTCCAGGTCCAGGAAACCTCTTCTGGCCCCACAGGTACCAGGCAAATGCATGGTGCACAGACATGCATGCAGGAAAAACAAACAAAATAAATAAAAATAAAAAAAGAGACAGCTAGGCACCAGAATTCTCTCTGTTTCTTGACTGTGCATGTAATGTGACCAGCTGCCGCTCGTGTGTCTACTACCATGCCTTTTCCAATATGATACTCCGTTACAATGTTCTAGAGTGGGGCTGGAGAGATGGCTCAGAGGTTAAGAGCACTGACTGCTCTTCTAGAGGTCCTGAGTTCAATTCCCAGCAACCACATGGTGGCTCACAATCATCTGTAATAAGATCTGGTGCCCTCTCCTGTATACTGTATATACAATAAATAAATCTTAAAAAAAAAAAAAAAAGATGGGGGCTGGAGAGATGGCTCAGCGGTTAAGAGCACCCTCTGCTCTTCCAGAGGACCCAGGTTCGATTCCCAGCACCCACATGGCAGCTAACAACTGTCTGTAGTTCCAGTTCCAGGCAAACACTAAGGCAAATAAATAAAGTTTTTTTTTTTTTTTTTTTTTTTTTAAAAAAAAGATGTTCTAGAACAGTGGTTCCCAACCTTCCAAATGCTTCGAACCTTTGGGCTGACCCTCAAACCATAAAATGATTTCACTGCTACTTTGTAACTGTAATTTTGCTACTGTTATGAGCCTTATCCAAATATCTATGTTTTCTGATTGTCTTATGTGACTCATTGGACCCCCCAAATGGGTCTCGACCTACAGAACAACTGTTTTAGATAGACACTGTAGGATGCTTTGGAATGTGATTAGGATAAAATGAGTAGTTTATTACCTTGGATTATAGGCAGTCACTTTTTAATAACCTGATCAGTACTCTGTGTCTTGCTAGGTCCCTGAGGAACTCAAGAAATTTAAAGGGCTGAATGAGGAAGTCAGGGAACAGCTCTGTAGCAGAACAGGAGCGCATGTAGGGAAGACTGAATTGTGAGGCAGATTGTGAGGCAGAGACCAAGGACTCAGCAGTGGGCTGACCACCCATGCAGAAGTGATGAAGACACAGGAGAGAAGGACCTCCCATCTCATCTCCACTGCAGAGTTAGTTGTGAGCTCCCTCACCCGAGCACCAATGCTCCCTTGGCTCGTTTCCTGAGGAGCACAGCTGTTCATCTGAAATTTGCCTTTTTTCCTGTGCTCTTTCAAATCTGACAAACCTCAAAACAGTAGGCAGTAATTTCCCTTTCAAACCGTGTCTCAGGGCAACCCAAATTGTCAATGGTGGAATTTTTTTTCCTTGTAGAACCATTGTAAGTAATAATTAGGGATAGTCCCATTTGAATATTATTTTTCAAAGTTTAAAAAAATCTTTAGAATATTACCATTTTGCATAAAATCATTTTTATCTTATGAGTGTTTTGACTGAATATATATAGATATATCTATCTCTCTCCATATATATATATATATATATATATATATATCTGTATCATGTAGATTTAGTGCGTGAGTGGCCAGAAGAGGCCATCTGGTCCCCTGGGAATGGAGTTATAGACAGCTATAAACTGCCATGTGGGTGCTGGGACTTGAACTCAGGTCCTCTGGAAAAGCAGCCAGTGCTCTAGAGTGCTGAGCCATCTCTCTGGCCTCATTTTGCAAAACCTTTATAGAATTAAAGTCCTAGATTAGGTCCTCAGGTGCAGCTGGCTTCATGAGAAGTATTTGGGCCAGGTTGGGAGTAGCTGCTGAGTGATGTACTCTCTTCCCAATTATTTCTTCTTTGTGTTAAGCACAGACCAAAGCGTGGATGAGATTTTATTTTATTTTATTTTTTTAAAGAAAAGAAAAACAAGAACATCCTCAGCGTGTGAGGCCTGAGTCCTGCAGCAGTGGATTTACAGACATTTTCTCCTGGGAGAGAATACACTGTTTTGTGTGGTGTCTCTGAGTCCCCGATCATGTATTTGTTCTGGTTCCCATTCTCTCCTCTCACCCTTCCCCTTGTGTGCTCATAATCCTGCCCTGATGCAAAGCTAAAGGGCAAAGTGTGAGCATCTGTTTGAGGACTTGTGTTGGCTTGTACCCATCACTGCACATGATGGAACACAGAAGGGGACCCCCTAAGCGGCATCTCAGGTCTCCCAAGGTAACAGGTACTCACTGAAGAGCTAGCATAAAGATTCTCACACTAGACAAGTTTCCTCACACAAACTGGGAAGTACGGTGATCATAGATGGTGGTTTTACAAGTGGGCACTCTGAGCTTCAAAGCTGTTTTTACAAGTCCAGAACTGTCATTTTGTCCTGTTAAATCAGCAGTTCTCAACCTGTGGGTCACACTCAAACCCACTTTAGGGGTCAAGTGTCCTTATACAGCAGTCACCTAAGACCATCACAGAACATAGATGTTTACATTATGATTCATACAGTAGCAAAGTTACAGCAATAAAGTAGCAACAAAAATAATTTTATGGTTGAGAGTCACCACAACACGAGGAACTGTATCAAGGGGAATGCAGCATTAGGAAGGTTGAGAACTATTGTTCTAAAATCACTGCTTCATTGATTCACAAGTATCTATTGTGCACCTGGTACACAAAACCCCAAGAATGCTCCTTGTGACCAGCTGACATGGGTCATGTCATTTTGACAGATGATAATGATCAGGGCTTTGTAGGTTGTTGGGTGCTGAGATTTTTTTACACAGTGTGCTGGGAGAAAATGGAAGGTTTTAGACAAATGAGTGACATGATCTAATTTGTGTTTGAATCAATTTCTCTGGCTACTGTGTGGGATGTAGGTCGGAGGTGAGAAGAGGAAATGGATGGTGGAGGCATTTAGAAGCTCCATTGCTTGCTAGGAGATAAAGCCAGTGAGGGATGCTGGTCTGGGTGGTGTTGATAAGATTTGCTGATGAGCTGACAGGCTGTTTGTTGATAAGAGAAAGCAAGGATGATTGAGACTGAACCCAAGAACAGGCTGAGGAGATAATGCCTTGAGCTCTCTTTTTAACTGGGACATTTGGAACGGTGACAGCTCATGGAAGTGCAGATTAGTTGGATTTTTTACAAATGTCACATTCTAGGAGACAAGCTGAGCTGGAACTAGAGACTTAGAAGCAACTAGCCACAGGACTGTGCGTGGCTAGCTATGGAGAGAGCACAGATAGCCAACAGTGCCCAGATGTAGGGCTCTCTACACATTAGAAGAGGCAGAGGTGGAGAAGAGTGAATGGTTTCTTCTATACTCCCACGATTCAGGCAGAAATGTGCCAGGATCCAGTGAAGGGAGTGTGTGTGTGTGGCGGGGGGAGAACGAGACACTAAGAGCAGGGAGTCACAGGAGAGAGAAATATACTGTGAAGTAGTGAGGGGGTTAGGAGAGATGGTCACAGAGGAGTGGCCGTCAAATGTGGAGTGTGTTTGCAAAGAGATAGTGTGAGGTCAGGGACCCCTTCTTTGTTGAGCTGGCTGCTTGACTGTCAGTGAGTTGGGGTTTTGTCCATTTGTTAGGTTTCTTGACATAGGCTTTCAAGTAACAGGTCAGGCTGGCAATAAACGCATTATGTTGTTGGGATTACAGACATGCACTGCCACGCCTAGCTATTGGATTGTTTGGTGTTTGGCTTTTCAGAAACGGGAGATAACAGAACACTGGTACATGTCTGTATTTTGTTTGAGGATGAGTGTTTGCTTGAGTGTGTGTCTGTACCATGTGCTTGCCTGATAGAGGCCTGAAGAGGGCGCTGGATCCCCTAGACCTGAAGTTACAGTAGACTGTGTGCCACCATATTGGTGCTGGGAATCCTGGGTCTTCAGGAAGGCAGACTGAGGCATCTCTCATCCCTCCTCTTTGTGTTGATGTCCATGATGCAGTTTGTGGGCAGTGGATGAGGGGGATTCTGAGACAGCCTGGGAGGAGGGTTGACAGGCCATGAGGCTTTGCTGCTATAAGGACAGGGATGAGCACAGGATAGGGGTGGCTCTGCTATCCCATCCACGATAGGTCGGGGTGGGAGCATAAAGTGGTGTGAGTCTCTCCCACATTCCTCCTGGTGTTCCTGGATGCCCCACTCTATAAATCACTTAAACAAGCTCTAGATTTTCAAATTTCATTTATGATTTGTGTATATGTGGCTTGTATGGAGGTCAAGGAGCAGCCTGCAGGAATTAGTTCTCTGTTTCCACCACGTGGGTTCGAACACCTGGACTTGGTAGCAGGTACCATTTCCTGCTGAGTCATCTCACTGGCCCCAGAATTTTCAGCCCAACTGGTAAAGAAATTTCCTCAGTGCTGAACTCAGAAGCTACACATAGGAAATACAGCTGAATGTGACAGTCTATTTCTCTACAGTCATTCTTCCTGGGTGGTCCTCTACCCATCCTGGGTGTCAGAGCAGGCCAGGAAGCAGTGTCCTTTTAAATATTTCTTTAAGATCCAAAATAAGCAAGTCATGGATCACCAAACATTAAACTGAACGCCCCTGAGCCTCATGCTGCTCAGCCATGGGGAACTCACCTCTGCCTTGCAGTTATACTGTGAGACTAAGTCCATTTCTTTCTTAGAATTGACTGCCGGGGAAAGAATGTCTCTCTTAAAAATTAATGTGCTTGCTTCAGACCAGAGAACAAGAATATATAACCTGCAGTGCCTGCTTCCTTTTCTTCTGCAGTTCCTTTACTTTCCTACAGTTCTAGGAAACACAGAAACAAAGTTAATATTTAATCATCAGAGCAGCCTCTGGCAGGCTCACATGTTGTCAGATGGGTCTTGTTTTTTTGAAACGGGTTTTCTCACTGACCTAAAGCTCCGATGACCCTCTTGAATCTGCCTCTGATGCTGGGCTTACAAGTATCTGCCACCAGGCCCAACATTTTTTTGGAGAAGGGGTCAGATAGGGTTTCTCTATGTAACAGCTCTCTCTTGGAACTGGCTCTGAAGATCAGGCTGGCCTCAAGCTCACTGAGATTCAACTGCCTCCCAAGTGCTGTGATTAAAGTGACTTGCACCACCACCACCTGGCCCCAGCTTTTGTTTTTTTAAAGCTTGGGTTCTGGGATCCAATTAGCATGCTTGCATCTTGCATGTTGACTCAAACTATCTCCACAGGCCCAGTCACTTGATTTTTATTTAGATTTGCATTGTCTACATGTTTTCTTTCTTTCTGACTTAATTTTTTAAATCTACATGCATCTGTACACACACACACACACACACACACACACACACACGCACACGCACACGCACACGCACACGCACACGCACACGCACACGCGCGCGCACGCACGCACGCACGCAGGCACACACACACAGACTCACACACGTGTTCTAGCATGCTCAGGGGTTATTGTTGTAAACACTACTGTACTGGCTAGTTTTGTGTCAACTTGATACAAACTTGATACAAAGTTATCAGAGAAGAGGGAGCATTGATTGAAAGCTCGCCTACCATGCAGTTGTAAGGCATTTTCTTAGTGATTGGTGGAGTAGGGCCCAGTTCATTTGAATGGGGCCACTCCTGGGCTGGTGGTTCTGTGTTCTATAAGAAAGCAGGCTGGGGGCTGGAGAGATGGCTCAGCAGTTTAGGAGCACTGGCTGCTCTTCCAGAGATCCTGAGTTCCATATCCAGCAATCACATGATGGTTCACAACCATCTATAATGAGATCTGGCGCCCTCTTCTGGCATGCAGGAATATACGTAGACAAAACACTGTATAATAAACAAACAAACAAACAAATAAATAAATATTTTTTAAAAAATAGTCTAGGGGGTGTGAGCCAGTTCCATTTGCTAAAATTCCTCAGACAGTTCTAACCATCGACCAGATTAGAAGTTGCTTTTAAAAAGGGGGTGGGGGACTGGAGAGATGGCTCAGCGGTTGAGAGCACTGACTGTTCTTCCAGAGGACAAAGGTTCAATTCCCAGCATCCACATGGCAGCTAACAACAGTCTGTAACCCTCACAAAGACATATGTTCGGGCAAAACACTAATGCACATAAAATAATAAAACATTTAAGAAGGGCAGTCTTGTCTTTCCTCGAAGACAAGGTATAAACAACACACTACAGAAACCTATGTCTAAAAACATCCAGTTCCTTGGTTCATAGTGGTCCTGACCTGCTACTAGATTGTAGTGTTTCTCTGCTTAGCCCAAAGTCTGTGGGCAGGGTTAGGGGTAGGGACCTCTCTGTAGTTTCCACACAGCAAGGCTGAGCCCTGCCTTCCACAGAACACCGCTGTCTCCTGTATTTAGAATAAATTCAGCATTGGCCATCTTCCAGAAGCCAGCATGTGGCCAGACATCAGTATTTCTTCCCATTTGGAAACAAATCAGGACTATTTTCTTCCCAAGAAGAAAGTGTCTCAGACAGCTAGCAGCAGTTCTAAGATAGGATTAAAATGTGAACTCAGATCCCCATGCTTAAGCTATCTGAAAGCCAGAAAAGTATATTTATGGGGGAAGAGATTTGTGTAAATACTTTCTTATGGTATGATGGTGTCCAGGCAAATGATACCAAATTAGGAGCTGCTGGCACCCAGTGAGATAACCTCACCAGGCAGGACCTTTCACAGTGGCTTGATACCATGAGACTTGTCCAAACACATGTGAGAATGAACTTCGCAGGGCTTTGGGTGAACACTCTCTCCCCCATGTACAGAACCAGCGAGCCAGAGAATGCTAGAAACATGGGTCAGAGAGATGGCTTGCCAATTGTTCTTGCAGAGGCCTGGGCTTGAGTCCCAGTACCCACACGACAATTTATAACCACCTTAACTCCAGTGCTAGGGATCTGATGTCTGTAATTCGTCTTGCTCTGTCCTGCCAGCCAACTCAAATAATGACTCAGAGACTTATAATTAATTATAAAAGCTCTACTTTAGGCTTGTCTTACTAACTCTTATAAGTTAAGTTAGCCCGTATTTTTATTAGTCTACATTCTCCTGTGTGGCTTTTACCTCTCTTCCATTCTGTGCCAGACTTGTTCTACATCTTCATGACATCTCTCACACTTGGATTCATCTTATGTTCCCTCTCTCTGCTCCAAGGTCCTGCCTATCTCTCCTGGTTAACTATTGGCCATTCAGTTCTTTATTAAACCAATCAGAAAGTGCCTTAGGCAGAGACATCTTTTTACAGTGTAAACAAATATTCTCCAGCAGTTGTCTGATTCTGAACTCTGAGGATGCCAGTGTTTGTGTGGTGCATAAACATACATGTGAATGAAACACACACATAAAATAAAATTTAAAAATTGGCGGGGGGCGGGGAAGGAGAGAGAAAATGCTAGACAAACAATATGATGCTGGATTTCTATTTTAATTGGGTCATACCATCTACCCCAGGTTGGCCTTAAGTTTATGAACCAGCCTGGCTGGGATCTCAGGCATGTTACTCGACCACGGGCTGACACTGGAATGTTAGTGAGGAAATGACAAGCAGAATTCCTGACTTCTTTTCCCATATATGGCATCATCAGGGCCTAACTGGAGAACACTCCTATGTACTTCAGAGCTTCACAGAACAGGAAGGCTGTGAAAAACACGGGTGAGTTAAGATATGGGAAGGAATGATCTCTGGGAGGAATTTTAAGCTTATTGGAACTATTTAAACTAAAAAGTCTGAAGCATCTGCAGGTATTTATGGGCAGTGGTCAAGTGCCCATAAATAAGATAGCCATAAGATTTTTGGCTGTCTTTCTTGGAAGATACAAAAGCAAAATATGGAAGAATTTGGATTCCCCCAGATGGAAGAACAGGCTTGTCTGGGGAAGATTTGAGTCCTGACACTTTCCTGTTCAGCATGTGGGAGACCATAGAGCTCCTTGTCAGCTGCTCGTTTGAGTTCAGAACTGATCTGGCCACATCTGAAGTCTGAATTAGGGTTACTGTACCTCAGGTTACTTCTGCTTTTTCATAAGCACAGTGGAGAGATAATTATGTTTGTGGAGAGGGGATGGTATATACAAATCTCTGACAATCGTATGAGGTTTTTTTTTTTTTTTTTTTTTTTTTTTTTTTTTTTTTTTTTTTTTTTTTTTTTTGAGACAAGATCTCTATATAGCTGTGCCTGTTCCTGGTACTTGCTATGTAGATCGGGCTGGCCTTCAGTTTACAGAGATCTGCCCGCCTCTGCCTCCAGAGTGCTGAGATTCAAGGCATATAGAACCACCACCGCTATATGTTATATGATCACAATGGATAGTAAAGCCTGTGGAAAGAGTCTCTAGAAGGATCCTAGAGTCTGTTGATGTTTAAAAGCTATCTTAAACTTGGGGTCAACTTCAAGTTCTCATGGAGTCCCTATTAGACATATTACTGACTTAGTATCCAGTCATAGTTTCAAAACTGCCTCATTTTACCTTAAAAAGTTTTATTTATTATTATTGTGTTTGTATATAGGAGGATGTGGCATGTTATGGCATGCTTTGAGGGAGAAAAGGGAAAGAGTTGGTTCTCTCATGCTATGTGGGTCTTGGAGATTGAACCCAGGTGGTCAGACTTAGGGACAAGTCATTTCACCAGTGAGCAATCTCAACCACCCATTGTCCACGTTTTTATATTACAAAATTATGGCTCTTAAAGCCAGCTATGTCTGCCACAAATACAACACAGATATTCAACTGCATGGTGTCTGTTGTTTTAACTTTGGCACAGTGGCTGAGTCTTAGTCTTAGTCTACTGCTATTTCAGCCTACAGTTGCAGCTCTGAAGTTACTGGCCTGCTTCTCCTGTTCAGGCCGCAGTCTGGCAGAAATTCTGTTTCCATAGGCACCGGCTCTGCTGCTGCAGCTAAAGGTAGCTTTAACTAAGTATCATTCTATTTACTTATTCTTTGTTTGTTTGTTTGTTTTTGGAGAAGGCATGAGAATTTTTTTTCTTTTTGGTTTTTCTTTCTTACTCTCTTTTCTTTCTTTCTTTTTTTTTTTAACTTTATTTATTTATTTGCCTTGGTGTTTGCCTGGTACTGGAACTACAGACAGTTGTGAGCTGTCATGTGGGTGCTGGGAATTGAACCCCAGTCCTCTGCTCTTAACCACTGAGCCATCTCTCCTGCCCCTCTTTTTGGTTTTTCAAAACAAGATTTCTCTATATAACAGCCTTGGCTGGCCTGGAACTCACTCTGTAGATCAGGCTGGCCTGGAGCTCATGGAGATCTGCTTGCCTCTGCTTCCCCAGTGCTGGGATTAAAGGTGTGTGCTGTTCTGCTTGAAGCTCTACCCCCAGAGAGACCACCAGAGACAGAGATGTCTGAAATGCAATAGCAAACTTTATTGTCAATGCAATACAAGCCAGGCAGGGAGATCATTCCACACACCCAATGTAGCAAGGCAAGAACTAGCTGCCCACCCTACATTACACAAGCTTTTTGAAGGCAAAGGCTACAAGGCACAGTAAATTGGGGACAAGGGTGCAAGTGTGCACTCGAAGGCTGGGGTGAAAACCTTCTAGCTCAGAGAGATTGAGTAACACCTAACCATCCTTCTCTCCTTGCTGGCGTCTCCCCAAGAGAGCATCCTTCTGCTCCATCAAACAACAGCAAAAAACCCTGGACATTCAAAAGACCCTTTTTACTACTTAGGGACTTTCCACAGCTTAACATTTCCGGACCCCACCTGAATGAGGTGGCCATTTTATTGCCTTAAGGTTGAATCACCCAGACATCCTTAGATAGTCCTTAGCTTATTCTTTCTTGTAACTGGGCAAGCCCCTGCCAGGAATGTGAAACTGAACTTTATTTTACCTTTATAATACAAAATGGAGTTTCTAAAACTAAGTTTACTCTCTTCATGTGCCACATTGCCTGGCATTCTATTTATAAATAAAACTTAAGACTCGAAGGCTGGGGTGAAAACCTTCTAGCTCAGAGAGATTGAGTAACACCTAACCATCCTTCTCTCCTTGCTGGCGTCTCCCCAAGAGAGCATCCTTCTGCTCCACCAAACAACAGCAAAAAACCCTGGACACTCAAAAGACCCTTCTTACTACTTCTGGTGCATCTATTTCTTCCAGATGTCTCTGATGCTCAGTGGTCACTCTCTGTCAGTTAGTTGCTAACTGAGCCTCTTGAGCCAAGGTTAATTTTATTTGGTTAATGCAAATGCAAATTTTGAGTTAACTATGATCAAATATCCCCCAACAGGTTTCCTTTGTAGGATTCAAGATGGCGGAAGATTTAACTCAAGACCTTGTACATGCTAGACATGTGCTTTTCCATTGAGCTACATCTCCAGTCCTTTTATTTTTATTTTGTGTTAAAATTGCAATAAGTTGATCCAGGTTTGCTTAGAACTCGTTGTGTAATCCAGGCTGGTTTTGAATTTGGGATTTCAGGCACCATAACCAGCAACCACAATTTCAAACCTGGAGATGACTCATAAAAGGATGTTTGTTGGTGCTTTGGTATTCCAATGGTACTAACAAATAATCTTCATAACATACTGTGGAATGTATTCATATTTGAATCTTGTGTTATTCTGAAGCTAGTGTAATTCAATTAAAATAAATTGCATTTAGCTCAACTATCCATCATTGAGAACCTGTGTGTGACGGGGGATGCTTAGAAAGACAAATAGCTTTTGTTCTTTGCAATTCCAGATGCTATTACACAGCCAAGCTGACAGGAAAGAGAAGAAACAGAAGCAGTTCATTTAGATATCCTGGGATAAACACCGAATTTCAGGAACAATCACTATGGAAGCATGGAGCTTTGCCAGGGTTTTTGCCTTTGAAATCACCGGAAGTCAACAATGCCCAGATACTTCAATAAGCCTTAAAGAGAGTATGGGGAGAAGAGAGCATTTCTTGAAGCAAAGCTGAAAGGAGTTTCTATCAGGTCCAGAGACTGGACACTGCAGGGCTGGATTGTAGCACATGACACCACAGAGAAGCAAAGGGTAACATTTGAGGGGCTGACAACAGCGTCCCATTCCAAGAGTCCCATTCTGCCGGAGTTAAACTACACGGTCATTTAAGATGTCTAGTGTACTCCAGTTAGTCGTGTTAAGTTATGTGAATAACTCATCTATGACCTCTCTATATATTATGAATATTTGCCCAAGAATTGAGTCAGATTCCAGGCTTGGATTCGAATCTCAGATCTGTCATCTGGTAGCTGCATCTTCCTAGGTAGGATAATCATCCCCAAGTTTCCTGGCAGGCGTTTAGTACTGCCCGGCTCAGAGAACGTGGAGCTGATGAAGAAAGGGATTGCTTGTGTAGGCAGGTCACACAAGGTAAGATGTTCAAGAGTTTTCTCCCTGGGGGGTGGAATGCTGGTCAATGTCTACCTTCCTCCTTCTTAGTCCTGATGACAAACCAAAGCTCACCGTGAACCATGAGCTTTTTAGAATAGGTGAGAGGTTTCAGGCTGAAGTATGTGTGACCCTAAAGCAACAGGACTGGAAAGTCTGCACCCAGCATGGATCACAACCCCCCCATCGCTCCATAGATGGAGACCCTTCCCCTGGTCTTTCTCTGTCAACTTGCTCCAGTTCCTCTCCAAGACTCCAAGGTTAAGTTCAGTAGGGCAGACTTGCAGATGACCGCTTGGCAGTGGGCAGATGCTCAGGTGAGGGTCCATTGATCCTGGAGAGCGTGTCCAAAGTCAACAAGCCCAGCTGTGAGATCCTTTAGAAGCAGACACAGCTGGTTTTGTGAAAATCCGGCAGTTGCTCTGCCTGGAGGATAGTGTTATACAACAGTCTTCATAAATATCTGAAGGGTGTGTATGTGTGTGTGTGTGTGTGTGTGTGTGTGTGTGTGTGTGTGTGTGTAGGTCAGAGGTGGATGTCAGCTGTGCTCTTCTATCGAATTCTTATATTACTTATTTAAAATACATTTTAAAGTTTTTTTTTTATAAATTTAATGCATATGAATGTTTTGCCTGTACATATCTGCATTTATGTGTACCACATGCATGTCTGGTGCTTGCTAAGGTCTGAAGAAGACCGTGGATTCCCTGGACATGAAGTTATAAATAGTTGTGGATGCTGAGAACAGAACCTGGTTTGTCCTCTGCAAAAGCACAAGTGTTGTTAGCTGCTGAACTATCTCTCCAGCCCCCTGAACCTTATTTCTTTTTTTTTTTTTTTTTTTTTTTTTTTTTTTTTTTTTTTTTTTTTTTTTTTTTTTTTTTT
>PVIH01018114.1:0-16321 GCA_004025045.1 Sigmodon hispidus | reverse complement strand
TAACCTCCGAGCCATCTCTCCAGCCCCGAACCTTATTTCTTTAGAGAGGTTCTTTCTGAATCTGGAAGCAGACACTGGGTTTATGTGACATGTATATGCTTCCATACTCAGCTTTTACAAATGTGTTGGGGGCTCTGAACGTGGGTTCTGCCTGACTTCATTTTGAAGGCAGGAATCATTATGCTGTATTACTGAAAATACGTTTCTATTTAGTGAGTTGCTCTTTGTTTCCTGGAACCTGACCTTTCCAAATCCATGACCTTGACTTGTTTTTGAGAATACTCTTACCTTCCTTGAGATTTTTTTTTCTGTATTTCTTTATTGCCTCATTGTCTCTCTTCTGCAAAACTACTTGTGATTTTACTCATTAAAGGGCCCAAGAGATGGACTTGGGGCTGCTCCCTTTGGCCTGATTTAGGAAGCAGCCACTGGCCAGCTCTTAGATGTATCCAATTTAAAAAAAATCAAGCTTGCTCAAGTCAAATTTGGCTCAAATTGTGGTAGAGGTCTTATTCTTGCCATTGGTATTAACAGTGCAGCAAAGCACCATACCTACCTACCCTGTTTGAAGGGCCTTTATTGTCATTGCCATTATTATTTTTCTAAGTACAGCTGGCATAGAACTGGAACTTTACAGATGAACATGAAGGCTGGAAAGATGGCTTAAGAGTGCTGGCTGTTCCTCCAGAGGTCTTAGCTCAGTTTCCAGCACCCACATGGTGGCTCACAACCATCTATAATGAGATCTGGTGCCCTCTTCTGGTGAGCAGCAATATATGCAGACAGAACACTGTATATATAATAAATAAATCTTCAAAACAAAACCAAGATGAACACAATGTAGTATTAGAGGTTGTGAGAAGCCTGGGGTTAAGCTGTACCTCTGTCTTGCGAAGAGAGTCAGTAAGAATCTGTGTGTATTTGTTTACATGTGCATCAAGCCCATTTTCTAAAGGCAATGCTGGATCAGATGTCCCCTCTGTGACAAACACAATAGATAAAACCCCTACCTTAAGCCCTATCTCTAGAGACCCCGGAAGTGACACCACAAATCACAGAAGAGTGTTATAAGGAGACTCTAGCCCCAGTGTTTCTTTCAAACTCCTGAAAGTACTTGCTGACTTTTCCATGAAAAGATAGCAGGAATACAGCTGAGAACAGGAAGGAACAGCTGCCAGCTAAGGACTCCAGGTGTCCCTAACATCCGGGCTGGCGGCAGATAGGGAGCATCTTTAATCTGCAATTGTAATTTCCACCCAGCAGCATATTTATTCTCACAAATGCTTCTCTAAATGATAAGTGAATTCTGTAATAAACCAGCCTCTCCTGAGGTCACACGGAGGAGCAGCCATTGTTGGGAGCCAAAGTCAACTTAGTTAGCTTCTACAGCTAGCCAGCAGCCTATACCCTAGATATCGAAATACCAGAGACTACACACCCTTATTGTTAAACTAAACCATGACTTTAGGCTTTCTCTTCGACCTTCTCAGATCAGCAAGGTGACCTTCCTCAGACCCTCAACTGATAACAGATAGATTTCCATATCAATTCTACCCTGTCTGTTACTTCCCCTCACCTTCTTTTGAACATCCCACCCCTTTCCTCCCAGCTACCAGAGATTCTGTGTAAATATTGGCTGTAATAATAAAGCTTGGGAGGACTTGAACCGAGAGATTTGTCTTGTCCTTCCGTTTGCTTCCTTCCCAGGTCTAGGTCCACGCTGAAGACCCTGCTGGCTGGGGCAAGCCATGGCATCAGTGAAGTCTGCCTTAGCCCACTCACGGAGGATCCTGAGGGGACAGAGCTTATGGACCTTCCTGGGCCCCATAAGTCTCTGGAAGTAGCAAAAGCCCCAGAATCATTAATAGGAAGCTTCCCACACACACACCCCACCCAGAGCTGGGCTAGGGAGAAGCAGCTGAATGAAGAATCGGTACTTTCTTAGGATGCAAGGTCAAGGCTTTTGTTCCAAGCAAAAGACACATTGTCCTTTGTCCCTCTCTAGCTAGATGACACCCAGAGCTCCCGGATGAATAGCTGGGACCTGTCACAGGACACCACTGCCTTGTCACATGCTGTGTTCAGCTCTAGCATGAGAATGCAAGTCACTGACCTCTGACCCCTCCCCAACCTTCATCTCTTCTTTTGGTGTGTGCCAGAGAGAACGTCCACAGACTAAGAATCTCATCCTTTTCAACACATTTCAAGACGGTTTGCCAGATAAAATAAAAGGTTATCTTATTATTATTATAAGAGAAGATTTATCCCAATTTAAATAATAGATATGTTTTGTTTGTTTTTTGTTTTAAAGAAGATTCATTTTCCCCATAGTAGATTGTTTTTCTTGCCATGATGAATCTCCAACTGACTAGGGAAAGTGTGAAGATTATTTGCTTATAACAAAACCAGAGCGGAGGTGGGGGGATGGTGGTTCCTTCTGTAAGTCCTTGCTTTGAAAGCCTGAAGATCTGAGTTGGAACCCCAGACCCAAGACCTGCGTAAAAGCCAGGCTTTGGAGAACACACCTCTTGAGCCGGTGTGAGAAAGAGATGTCCTGGGCTTGCTGGACAGCTGCTCTAAGTGAATCACTAAACTCCAGGCTCAGTGAGAGGTCTGTCACAAAATAAGGTAAAGGTATAATGGCTGAGAGAGAGTGCATTGTGCTGCGTTATAAAATAAAACCATCTAAGCACTTGCTGGGGATCACTGTTTCTTTTTTCTTTTTCTTTCCTTTCCCAGTGTAGCCCAGGCTGTCCTAGAACTCACTCTGTAAACCAGGCTGGCCTCGAACTCACAGAGATCTGCCTGCCTCTGCCTCCCAAGTGCTGGGACTAAAGGCATGTGCTGCCACAATCAGCTCCTGTCCTGGGTTCTTAGTCTTATAGGAATTTGAAAACAGAACTTAGAAGGATGCTTAAGGACAATTTAGTTTGAAAGAAGAGCAAAGTGGGCAGCCTCAGGAGCAAAGGTCTTCACCCTGCTAAACTCAGGGATGGAGGAGTCTTCAGAGGGTGAACAGAAATGTCCAGCGTCTGCATAGATACACTTGAGATCTTGCTGAGCATCTGAAGAAATGAAGCTGTTTGTACCAACTCTCCCCAGAGTAGCTAAAAGCCAGGAGGCTGTGCAGAAATGGTTCTCCTGCACCCTAGCCTGACACAGTCTGAATGTGATCATGCCTTGGCTCCTCCCTGTGTTCTGTTTATGCTGTCTCAGGCTCAGTCATATTTCACCTCAAACTGAGGCCTTATAAATAAAGAGCTGGGCAGAGTACCCAGCCTGGCGTGCAGGAATGATGGTATTCTAAAGAGAATGTTCTCCCTTCTTTGGCTCTCAGACTGCTGAAAAAAATTGATTCCAAGAAATTAATATTTCCTTAGGAGTCTCCACTGGGAAAGAAAATAGCGGGAATCGGGGGCTTGAAAGATTTAAAAGTTGTTAGCTGATCTTGTGGAAGAGAGATGACTCCTGAGAGACCTAGAATTGAGACCATGGTGGGCAGGGGACCACACCTGGGGGACAGCTTAGTCATGCACATCTCTTTCTTTCTACTTAAGCCCTACCCATGAGGGGATGTGGTCCCAGCACTCAAGAGGCAGAGGCAGGCAGATCTCAGCGAGTTCCAGGCCAGCCTACACAGTGAGACCTAACTCCAAATAAGTAAATAAAAACAAATTAAGGTGTAAACACTACCCTCAGGTCAGGACCCCCAAGATGGGCTTGGGAGGGGTGTCACTAGATCTCTTCCTAATGTGGCTGCAACAAATAAATCTAAGAAGCCAATGAGGAACAACATGATGTTGAACTCTGCCTTCCACATGCGTGCACATACATGTACATGCATATAAGAACATGGGGACACCTGAAGAAGAAGGGGGGAGGGAGGAGGGGATGGAGAGAAAGGAAGCAAAAAGGAAGAATATGGGAGGGAGTGGAGGAGAGGGGAGGGGAGGGGAGGGGAGGAGGAGAGGGGAGGGCAGGGGAAGGGAGGGGACAGGAGGGGAGGGGGAATGTGTACCTAAACTTGTTTGGATTCTGCTCTGTGATTAGCAGTGTCTGCTGGGCCAGCTCTCCCTCCTACACAGTACTCAAATCCCTTTTCAAACCGCCATATAGAAAACCAACACACAAAACAAACACAAGCAATATTAAACAGAGACCCTTGACCTATTCTAGATGATAGATTATTTTTAAAAGCATCTGCATGTAGAAAGAGAAGGCAGAAAAAAAGGTTTGGTCTGACCATGTTTATTTACAGTGAGGGGACATCCTTGTCACTCATGTGCTCAGATGGCCAAAATGCCCAGAGAGGAAGATGGGATATATGGCCCCCTATAGACCACAAGGGAAGCTGGGAAATGTAGTCTTTTAGCAGGAAACTATCATCACTGTGGGGGTTGGGGGCTCAGGAGACACACATGTCAGGGATTGGTTGGTTCTCTCTTGCCACCTGTAGGATCTGAGAACTGAACTAAGGTCACGAGGCCCACACACACTGAGCCATCTATCTTTTTTATATCTTTTTTTTTTTAATTTTATGTGTATATGCATTTTATCCACATGTTTGTCTGTGCACCATGTGAATGCCTGCTTTCCTCACAGCCCAGAAAAGGGCTGTCAAATCTCCTGGAGCTTGGAGTCATGGTTTCAAGTCAACATTGGTTCTCTGGAAGAACATCCAGTATTCTTTTTTTTTTTTCCCCTAAAGGTTTATTTATTTATTACGTATGCAGTGTTCTGCATGTGCACCAGAAGAGGGCACCAGATCTCATTACAGGTAGTTGTGAGCCAACATGTTGCTGGGAATAATTGAACTGAGGACCTCTGGAAGAGCAGCAGCCAGTGCTCTTAACCTCTGAGCCATCTCTCCAGCACCCCCCCCCCCGTATTCTTAAATGCCATCTCTCCATTCTTTATTTTATTTATTTAATTAAAGTTTTATGTAGCTCAGGCTGACCTCAAACTCACAATGTAGCCAAGACTGACCTTGAACTCCTGCCTCTGCCTCCCGACTGCTGGGATTAGCGCTGGGATCAGAAGCTTGTTTCACCAGCCTTGTCTTTTGGAGTGCATTACACTGAACCCCCAAGGCTTCCTGTGCTGTGTGGACTCAGCTACCTCTCCTAGGTAATCCAGATACATTTAATTTGACAGTTAGAGAAACCAAGTCCTATAGAGAAAGGCCACAGCCAGCTAGTAGTAAAGTCAGGTTTTGAATGAATTTGGGTTATTTTTAGCCAGCAAATCGCTGAATGGGTAGAAGCATCTGCCATGCCGTCTGACCACCTGAGTTAAAGCCTGAGACACGTGGTGGAAGGGGAGAGTCAGTGTCTCAAGTTGCCCTCTGACCCCCCCACACACAAATAACCCCATGAAATACATATAAATAAGAATTGATTTTTTTCTTTTTTAAACATATTTTCCTTGTGTAGCCCTGACTAGCATGGAACCCACTACATAGTCCAGATTAGTCTCAAACTCACAGGGATCCGGCTGCCTCTGCCCGTTGAGTGCTGGGATTAAGAGTGTGCACCATCACACATAAATTTCTAAAAGTTGACAAATAAACAGTACATTGGTGGAAGGGTTATGGTGCAGTCTCAGATGCTATCTGATGCTATTTTTAGCCTTTGAGCTGGTGGAAGCTGGGAGGGTAATAGTAGATTTCACCAAGAATTTTATCTGACAGTCAAGGATGTTAAGTCAAATGCAGAGGTGAACAAGGAATAGCTACTTGGGGTGTGTCTCTGTAAGGGTTACTATTGCTGCAAAGAAACACCATGACCAAAGCAACTTGGGGAGGAAGGAGTTATTTGGCTTATACTTCTGTATCATAGTTCGTCACTGAGGGACGCCAGGACAGGAACTAAGGGGGAACCTGGAGGCAGGAGCTGCTGCAGAGGCCATGGAGGGGTGCTGCTTACTGGCTTGCTCCTCATGACTTGCTCAGGCAGCTTTCTTATAGAACCCAGGACCACCAGCCCAGGAATGGCCCCACCTACAATGGGCTGGGCCCTCACCCATCAACCACTAATTAAGAAAATGCCTTACAGGCTTGCCTACAGCCCCATCTTATGGAACCATTTTCTCAATTGAGGATCCTTCTCTCAGATGACTGATTTGTATTAAGTTGACATAGGACTAACCAACACAGAACGGGAATGCTGTGTTAGGAGCAGTCCAGTTCACAGCAATAGTTCCAATCAATCAACCATCCTTGTAGAATGTTTAAAATAACTGCAGCTTTTTTTTTCCCTGAGAATTTCACTTTATATTGAGAAAGGATCGTTAATTGGGTTCAGTAGCATGGAGACACTTTCAATTAAGACAGCTCAGGGGTTGGGGAGAGAGATGGCTCACCTGGTCAGCTTGCCACAGGAACAGGAGAACCTGAGTGCATCCTCAGAAACCACGTCGAGAGAAAGAAACCTGGGTGCTGGTGAGATGACTCAGCTAGTGAAGAGCTTGCTGCAGGATCCCAAGAACAAGAATTACATCTCTGGACCCATATAAAAGTGAAACAAGAGAGACGGATTCCAGAAAGCTGTCCTCTGATCTCCACATAAATTCTGTGGCACACGTGCACCGCCACCCCCATCATTATCATCATACAATTTTAATGTGGAATGTGGCAGCACATGTCTATAATCCCAGTATGAGAGAGGCAGAGATCACACAATGATGCTAGACACACACACACAGAAGTAGTTTATTAATAATAAATACTAATTAAGCAGAGATATAGACTCAAAAAATGTAGATGGCTACTTAACAAAACTAATTGGGTGGAAATATTTAACCTAAAATGTTAATGACTTTTTTCTAACAATAGCAAAATTGTAGATGTTTATCTCTTTATTTAATTAAGAAAATGGGGGCTGGAGAGATGGCTCAGTGGTTAAGACACCGTCTGCTCTTCCAGAGGACCCAGGTTCAATTCCCAGCACCCACATGGCAGCTCACAACTGTCTGTAGTTCCAGTTCCAGGCAAACACCAAGACAAATAAATAAATAAATAAATAAAAGTGTTTTAAAAAAAAAACTTTAAAAAAAGAAAGAAGAAGAAAATGACCAGTGATGTTCTAACATTACTAATTATGGAGACAGCAATACACAATGTAAATGTTCACCCACAAGAATTGCTTTAGTTATGGAGGGATGGTGCAGAGGCTAACAGAACTAGGCTACTCTTCCAAAGGACCCATGTTTCTCACTTCCCAGCACCCACATGACTGCTCACAAACATCTGTAACCAGTTCCAGGTGACCCAATGCCCTCTTCTGGTATCTAGGGCAGGACATAAACCTGGTACACTGACATGCAAACAAATGCTCATACACATTAAAAGTAAGTAAATCATTGCCCGGCATCATGGTGCACACCTTTAATACCAGCACATGGGAGACAGAGGCAGATAGATCTCTGTGAGTTATAGGCCAGCCTGGTCTCCATAGCAAGTTCCAGGCCAGCCAGAGCTGTATAGTGAGCCCCTGTCTCCTTAAATAAACAAACCAAACTAAAACAAACGAACAAAAAAGAATTGCTGTAATTACAGATAGCCATATAATAAAATAAAATATAGTGCAACATTTACAAATTCTGTTTGTAACATGTATAGTGTCTAATGTCAAAGATAAAGAATTTAATTAATCAGCAAAATTTTAAAAGGATGCTGATTGACAGAGATATAAAAGACCACTGATGCTCATGCACGACCTGGTAGGATTGTAAAATACCACAATTGCTTTGAAAAACCCTGGAAAGTGTCAGTCTGGAGACATGGTCTTGGGATTCCAGCTACTTTTGAGGTTGAGGCAAGTGATCCTGGGTGACAGAGTGAGTTCAAGACCAACCTTGTAATACCTGTGTGGCTAAAATTAATTTCTTAGGGAGAATCTGGGCACTGTCTACCACTACTCCACCTTCTGAAGTCATAAGAACAAACCAAGGTACAATTTTACCAGGGTGCCTTGGAGGAACCCATGAGCTCATTGGAGTCATTTAGAGAGCAGTGGGTGAGTGGTCAGGGACAGGCCTGCACAGGTCACCCAAAAGCAGCCTTACTGAAAGATCTGCATTCAGAAAGAATGATGGCTTCCCCGAGGCTGTTTAGGGAAAGTTCCCTGCAGTTATCTTTCCCTACTTCTATACTGGGAATCTCCCAGAGACTCCAAGGATACATACAATCAGGGTAGAATCACACACAACTTATTGGGAAGGGTGGCTGGATACTCAGGTGAGAGTCTTACAGTTCTCTCCAACTCTTACTTTCAAGAGAAGTCAACAGTTGTCTTAGTTACTGTTCTATTGCTATGAAGAGATACCATGACCTTTTATAAGGACACTCTTATAAAAGAAAGCATTTAATTGGCGGCTTGCTTATATCATGATCATGATGGGAAGCAGAAAGGCATGGTGCTGGAGCAGTAGCTGAGAGCTTTACATTCTGATCTGCAGACAGCAGATAGAAAGGGAGAGACTGGACCTGGAGTTTGGAATCTCAAAACCTATCCCCAGTGACACACCTTCTCCAACAAGGCCCCGCCTCCTCATCCTTCCCAAACAGTTCCATTAACTGGGCACCAAGTTTTTAAATATATGAACCTATGGGGCGTTCTCCTTTAAGCCACCACAGCAGTTGGGCTCCTAAAGGGTAGTCCTATACCACATCCTGTCTCAAGCAAACATAAACAGTAAAGCACTTATCTTGCAGGTAGAACACTCACCTGGTATGTGATCTTGACTAAATTTACCCTGTACAAGAGTGTAAGCATACCATCATGTAACTATTTACTCCAAAATTAAAGCACTCCCTCCTGAAGCACATAAAACTTGGGAGGTTTAGAAGGCTCTGGAGTTACCACATTCACAATAGGCAGTATGCGCCTACAGGTGAGGCGACTCTGACGTGGAACTGCCTACAAGCTGGGCCCTTCCGTACTTCATTCGTGTGTTGCATTTGTGTCGTGTGTCAGTCTTGACAGTGTATTCCTTTCTTTTTATTTTTTTTTTAAAGATTTATTTATTTATTATGCATACAGTATCCAGAAGAGGGCACCAGATGTCATCACAGATGGCTGTGAGCCACCATGTGGTTGCTGGGAATTGAACTCAGGACCTCTGGAAGAACAGTCAGTGCTCTTAACCTCTGAGCCATCTCTCCAGCCCCAATGTATTCCTTTCTAATCTGTATTATTGCTTTGTGCTGAATACAGTATTCTTGGTACTTTGAAATCCTCATGCACCTTTATTTTATTTTTGAATAAGATGCTGACAGTCTGGAGAACAACTGGCCTAGACCCCAACCACCAGTGATAGTTCTGTGAATATATAAGTAAATATTTGTCACTATTTAGGGAATGACTAAATAAAAGTCATGTATAGCTGGGCATGGTGACACAGGTTTTTAATCCCAGCATTCAGGAGGCAGAGACAGAAGGACCAAAGAGTTCAAATTAAATTTGCTTACATGAAGCTCGATCTCAAAAACTAAAAAGGAGTAAGGAAATGGCTCAGGGAGTAATGGCGGTTTGCGTACAAACCTCATGAGCTGAATTTCATGCAGAACCCTTGTGAAGGTGAAGAGAAAGTACAGACTGCATAAATATGTCTTCTGACCCACAAGCATGCTCTGGTATGTGTGTATTTCATTCCCCCTGACACACACTTGGCAGGAAGGGCAGAGTTAATCAAATAAAAATATAAAAATCCAAAATGACATCTATTATGTGTATATACATACCTATATAAGCACATGTATTCTTATGCCCTGAGACCTTCATTGTTGTGGAGTATTAGTTGAAGATGTGCTTCATTCATTTATGCGGAGGATCATTTGTTTAATGATGCAAAGATGTGTTGCATTCCTTTATGCTGCATTTGTTTAACTCTGTGAAGCTGTGTTACTTTATCTGTTGGTCTAATAAAAGAGCTGAACGGCCACTAGCAAGGCAGGAGAGAGGGTGGGCAGGGGAGAGGGTGGGCAGGCCGAGAGAATAAACAGGAAAAAACAGAGAAGGAAAAAGCAAGAAAAGGAGGAGAGAAGATGTGAGGGGCCGGCCACCCAGCAACACAGACTAAGAAGAATAGAAGGAGATATAAAGAAAGGTAAAATCCCAGAGGCAAAAGATAGACAGGATAATTTAAGAAAAGCTAGCTAGAAACAAGCCACGCTAAGTTTAGGTGTGGTGATATATACTTAGTAAAATTAATCTGAAATATCAGAAAGTCAACTGCCAGACTCTCTCTCTCTGGCAGATAAGGCGGAGGGAGATCCGGGCTGGAGTGGGATGGTGGGTGTCGATGAACCAGAGCCCCCTAACCACTGGGCACACTGGACACACTGGACACACTGGACACACACACACACACACACACACACACACACACACACAGAGTCAAAAGCCTTGTCGAAGCAAGAACTAGTTTTATTGAGTCAGGCCAGAACTTATACAGGGTTGTGAGAAGAGGGTGGATGTCTTGGGATGGGGTAGGTGGGTGGGGAAAAAGGACCAACAGTATTTTACCATGTTAGCAGAGGCTGGGCAGAGGCTGTCTTAGATCAGGCTATGCTGAGTCACTCATATGTGGAGTTTAGACAGGCTACCAAAATCTAGGAAGGCTTAGGAATTTACACTGGGCCTCAACCCTGTGGCCTCAGAGGACACAACAGTCAACCACAAAGCCAAGCCATGAAAGCCAGGCAGTGTTGGTGCATGCTGTTACTCCCAGCACTTGGGAGGCAGAGACAAGAGGATCTGTGAGTTCAAGGTCAGCCTAGTCTGCAAAGCAAGTTCTAGGACAATCAGGACTGTTACACAGAAAAACCTGACTTGAAAACAAAAAAAACAAAAACAAAAAAAAAAAAACAAAAAAGGCTGGAGAGATGGCTTTACCACAGTCAGACATTTAAAAGTAAAAATCAGTCTTCATGTATTGATTTGGGATGTGGGTAATGGGCCCTCAAAGTACAAAGAGTAAAAAAATAAAAATAAAAAATAGTGAAGCAGAGAAAAAAATATATTTACTGTAAAGTAGCTAGTTTGTATGGTTACAAGATATTTTTAAAAACTGATTAAGGTGATAGGGGCATGGTGGCACACACTTTTAATCCCAGTACTCAGGAGGAGAGGCAGCCTGGTTTATAGCCTCAGGACAGCCAGAGCTGTTACACAGAGAAGCTCCCGCCCAAAAAAACCCCAAACAAACAAAAACCCTTACAGTCTATTTTTATGTATATGTCTTCATGTGCATCCCATGTATGTCCAGGTACCTGAGGAGGGCAGAAGAGGGTGTTGAGACCCCTAGAGCTGGAGTTATACATGGTCACGTGGTGCTGGGAACTGACTTGAGTGTCTGGGACAGCGGTCACACCCTTAGCTGCTGAACCATCTCTTTAAGCCATATATGGTGGTGCTCACTAGCAATCCTGGAACAGGATTGCCAGTTTGAAGCTAGCCTTGATGTCATAGCAAGACTCTGCTTCAAAAACCAAACAAACAAACAAACAAATTCTGACCTTCTTTCCCCCATGAAGAAATAATTGTATTAACAAAGGCAATTTTCATGTAATTATTTTCATTATGATTCAAGCTGTTGAAATATGTTTTCTTAATCTTCATAAAAGTTCAGAACTTGGTGACATGTGCCCATATAGAGACAGGGTCAGACACATTGTTTTCTACCTGACTGGAGTCTCTTCTTCTTCTGAAGCCGCTGTGGGGGGGCTACACCAGACCTGAGGGGTGAGAAGTCTGTTTCCACTGCACTCAGAAACACCTCACAGTACGGAGATTTAGTGGGTTTTAAATGACATAAGCAAATTTTGCACATGTACCACAGGTTGAGCACTTCCTGCAAGTTTCTTTTTTAGAATCTTCAGGGTAGTGCAAAAAATGGGGACCTCTGGGTGGGGCTTTGGGTCTTCAGACTTGAAAGGACTTCTGTGAGGGCCACTTTCCGTGCCCCCAATCATAAGAGCAAAAAGAAATATGGATCCCAGGGCAGCACTCCTTGCTAACATCACTGGAAAGACAAACTCCAATGCAATGGGAATCACTGGCCACCCTCTTTCCTAAATTCTGAACCGATGGTGACCACAACTTCTTTCCTTTGGGATCTTCCTTTCATGTGAAGGTACCTGGTAGCCACTATGGCTGCATTTTTCATTTTATTCAGCTGATTTCCTGGGGGAGGGAAATAATCCATCTTCCTCAACAGGAAGGCCACAGGGGAAGACTGAGGTCAGGACTCCAACATTTTAGTGTTCATAAATGATCTGATGCTCCTGGGAATGCCTGGAGAAAGACAATGTAGTCAGCCCAGATATTTCCAAGCCATGTCTACATAGGTGCTTCCTCAGCTTCTCTGCCTTCTGGGTCTCCTCATCTGGGAGATTGCTTTCCACAGACTGGTTCTATCACCAATACAACTTCTATGCTTGGCTCCCTCTCATTAAAAATGGTCATTCTGAGTGAAACCTGCCCCCAAAGGACTTGAGGGTGTCAGTGTGACTTGCTCTCTGTAGGCCCTGCCTTCTGGCTTCTAACTTGCCTACTCAGCAGGGAAAGCTGAGCAAACCTGGCCTTGAAGCTTTTGTGAAGCAACTCTTGCCCAGCACAGGATGTGGTCCCTGGGAAACCAAACCTCCCCTCCCCACAACGTGCAATTATAGTTTTAATATTTGGATGGCCCACCAATCCAGTGCCGGGCTGCTTGGAGGAGCCAGGACACAATCCCCAGCCCCCTCTTCCAAAACAAACCCAGGAGCCTTTATTCTTGAGGCGGACTTCCTGTGATGAGGTTTCCCTGGGCCTCTGAGGCCTCTGTCGGCTCACCTTGGCCTCTAATTACAGCTCTCACTTGCCTCGAGCTACAGCCGGATGTGAAGCTGATGTTGTAGCCTTGCTTTGGAGCATAGGCCTTTAAGCACCGACTTCCCTGTAATTTTTATTCCTCCTAGCTTTGAGTTAGCCACAGATTTACTGAAACACCAAGATGAGGAAAGAACTGACAGAAGCATGGGCTCATCTGCCTCCACCCTGCCTTATCAGGAAAAAGAGTCAGATGATGGAGCTATTTTCCATCATCAATGGTCCACCACCAGTTGGCAAGCAAGCGAAGGCCTATTGCCTGCTGATGAGAGGCCATGGATAGTGAGTCACAGGGTAGAGGCTGCCCTTTGCTGCCACGAAGACTCCTTGACTATGCACTTATAATACAGCCTCAGCACAGACCCACACGGTCTGTACAGACAGGGCAGCACTCATCCCAGGAGAAGGTATGTGATAAATTAAATCTGTCACATAGTCAGTGGCGCAAGGCCACTGCAGAGGAAAAGAATAAAAAGAGCAGATGAGCTGACCCTCCCCACCAGCATCTCATTGTATCTCAGGTTGGCTAATCTCAATTGAAGTTTGTTCTTTTTAGATGACTCTGGCTTGTGTCAAGTTGACGAAAAGCTACCCAATCAGTGATGAGCTGTTTAGATGGAAAGGTCAGAAGAGTAGCACTGCTTGTGCTTCCTAAAGGTAAGGGAATGCTGAGCACTTCCGGGTACCGATGCTGGCACCCCCCTTTTACTTCCAGAGTTCTAAACTCTCTCTTTCAACTCATTTAATGATGGAAGACAATCTTGTTAGGCTGTACATCTTCAAGAGCAGTTCTAGGTCTGACAGGTAAAGAAGCTTTTAAATTTCATCAACATGCCCCCACCCCAGGAATGCACAAACAGGTGTAAACAGAGGGAAAGTTTTCTGTTCCAACAACCTGTTCTCAAATATCCAGCCACTGCTTCCCAAACACCGTACAGAGACATATTAATTATAAATACTTGGCTGATAACCCAGGCTTATTGTTAACTAACTCTTACATTTAAATCAACCAATTTCTATTAACCTATGTATTGCTGAAAGACTCTTGGAGACCCCAGCCCCAAGAACCGACACAGAGATCATTGGCTGCAAATAGCAAGAAGTTTAATACTCATACAGGCACCTGCGGGCGATCGGCAGCTTCAGCTAACTGAGCAACTGAGCGCGCCCACACAAAGAACAGTCCCCTTTTATAAGGAAAAGGGGGTCTCATTGGCTACTTTGATCTACATACAAAGTTCCGCTAAGGGGTAATGCTTCAAATCATATACATGGTTCAGCTATGGGGCAAGGTTGCAAAGGTTTTGATCCTGGAGATGCTGTGAACATCTGGTTTGGGTTAAGATTAGATACTCCAGGTCTCTTCACCCTCTCATGGCCTTCCTTATCTTTTTCAAAGGACTCCTAACTGCCGGTTTCTTGATTTACTGAAGCTTGCCCGCAATATGACTTCCTGCTAATTGGCCAAATGGTCTTCAGCTGGCAACTCATGGGTCTAATGAGGTTTGCCCTCATGTTGACCTCTTGCTAGCTGGCCTTGTGGAAAATTTGTGCTGTTTTGGGTTTGGGGTCTTTCATTGCCACATGGCTGTGGCTTTACCACAGGGTGGCTGGCTTGACTCTCCCCTTACTCCAGTCCTCTTTATCTAAGCCCTCAGTTTGATTGTCCCACCTAACTTCCTGCCTGGCTACTGGCTAATCAGCATTTTATTAGCAAATGAGAGTAATACATATTCATAGTTCACAGCAAAGAGGAACTGAAATAAGGCTGAGTGTAGAGGTTGGCAGTGGGGTAAGTAGAGAGCTGGGACAAATCACTGAATGTCCAAAGCAAATCGGAGTAGAAGGTGCAAGGCAGGAGAGACTGGACTAGGGCTGAGGGATGCTGATCAGTATGGCTGGTGTGAGGGCAAAGAAATCACTGTTTGTGGGAAAGGGTGGGCATCTGGAAGGAATGAACCATGGGCTGAAACTCAGTGCTAGTTCCTAGCACTGCAACAAATACCTGAGATAACATTAAAAGAGAAAATGTTTCTTTGGGCTCACAATTTTAGAGCATTCAGTTCAGGACCCCATGGCTTTGGTGCATGGGATAAGACCCCATAGCTGGGTATAAAAAGGAGAGGGTAATAGCCCTGATAGTGAAGTTCCCTCTTCTCAATGCCTTAAATTCCCCACTATGCTCCATTTCTCAAATAATGCCAAACCAAACATTTATTTTTTTAACATCTGTGTGTATATCAGACAAAACATTGGAATGTTTTGTGTGTGTGTGTGTGTGTACAGGGACCTCCTTCTCCTCCCTTCTTTACCCAGCTAAGACCCTAGGCAGGCCTGTGCCACAAGCTGATATTAGCTTAGGGAAATCATCAAAGAAGGAAGCAGGAGAGAGGAGGCAACAACTGGCTTAGGTCCAGCATTGACACAGACACCCAAGATCAAATGCAAATCTAGCAGAGACTTGGAACTGCCCAGTGAATGATTGTCACAAAGCTTACATGTGGCCTTCCTATTGTTTTCCTTCTATGTGCAGAGTGTGTGTATGTGTGTATGCATATGTGCATGTTGGGAATTGAACCCAGCATCTAAACTGTGTTAAGAACCTCCTATATCCCTGAGCTAGACTTCAGTCCCATCTCTGCCCATTTTAAATATGGTTATTTTTCTTTCCATCATTGCTGTGGGATTTTACTCTTGTACACTGTAGATATTTGTTCCTCCTACTGTTTTAATAAAATGCTGATTGGCCAGAAGACAGACAGGAAGTATGAGCAGGGCTACCAGACTAAGAACACTCTGGGAAGAAGAAGAACAGAGCAGAGACTCCAGCAGACACAGAGGAAAGAAGACTAGAATGCTGCTCTGAGAAAAGATACCAAGCCATGCAGCTAAAAAAGATAAGAATAATAGGTTGAGTTAAGATGCAAGAGCTAGCTAACAATATGCCTGAGCCACAGGCCAAGCAGCATGTAATTTATATGTCTTTGTGTAATTATTTGGGGCTAAGCGGCAGCATGGCTGTGAGCAGATTCAAACCTTGGGGCTAGGCTGGAAAGATCGGGCCAGAAACTCATACTACACATTGTTATAGTTTTTATATGTCTCAATATAAGTTTCACTCTCTCATGCGCGACCCTGCCTGCAAGGAAGGCACGAGACCCAGGCTTCTTCCTTCTATGGTTTATTCGGGCATTTTACAGAAGTTTCTCTTTTCCTACTAATATTACCCCCACTACTGCTACTGCTGCAGCTACTACTACTACTACTACTACTACTACTACTACTACTACTACTACACGGGGAGACCCCGCTCAATAGCTTAAAAGCTCTCAGGGCTTCAAAACCAAAATATACCACGTAGGTACTGCTCATAGGTCCACATTCGCGATAGCAAGCCACAACTCAAGGCCAAGCCAAACAGGGAGTTTGCTTATGGCAAAGAGGAATAG